>APFE031743240.1:3918-15077 GCA_000404065.3 Pinus taeda
TGGAACATAACGCAAACATTCTAGAGGTCTAGGCTAGAGACGTGCTCCGGTGTCGTTAAACCTAGTCACTCTTGTTTTTGCATTAAGGTTGGGTGATTCCTCCTGGTGTGATTCAATTGTGGTCTAGCACGGATTTGGGCTCCCACGTACTGTCGCGTATATATGGGGAGACTCCACTAGGCTTGCATCCTTTATCCATAGGAAGCCAAGTCTGCCACCTTGTGAACCGTAATGCACCGAACACAGCATTCGGGAAGATTGATTGCAGTACGGAAAGTCCTTGGTTCTCATACGATTGCCAAGGTGTATAAGTCGTTTTACGGATTGCTTGGTAAACCCTTTGCTTAGAATCTCCAGAGCAGTCACTTTTGATCCTTTTCGGACTCCCTAAAAAGAAAAGGTGTAAGTGAGCGTCTTGTCACTTCGTGCTCATTAAACATTTGAAGGAGACTAGAGTCATCTTTTCATCCTTTTCTCGACTCTCGAAACATGAAAAGGTCAAGTTCAGTTCCTGTGTCTTAAAAATTTATTTGGCCGCGATAACATTACCTGGTTAGATCTTGCATGCGTTTATTTTTGAGTAGGGTTTTTATCGTTAGCTTTCTTAGGGTCTTTGTTTGATCATCCTGGCGGATTCATCAACTTCGTCTCCTGTCCCAAGTGACCAAGGGTCTCCATCTTCTGTTCCCCCTGAAACTCCGGTTTGTGATGCTCTTCCCATTTTTCCGAGCATCCAACCGTTGAATTCTCGAGCTCCAGAGGACGATTTCTATGAATTCTCTTGGAACCCTGTTTGGGAGCCCTCTGAAGAGGATTTTCCTGCCACTCCTATCGGTGTCACATCTCCGATGGCTTCTTTCGATATGGGTGACACTACTCCTGTGTCGAGTGGGCCGTCCGTCATGTCGAGTATAGATACTCCCATTTCGGCGACATCCCCCATCATCTCTACGCCCTACACCGTTACACCTTTGGGTATCACGGTGCCGGCACGCTATAGATCATTGAGGGATGCTATGAACTCTGCAGCTTCCTCTTCTGTTTGGGATCAAAACATCGTCCCTACCACAGGACCGTTTGCTTCCCAAGTCCACCATACTGCCGTTACAGCAGTCCCGTCCAACCCGACCATTTGTGTCGCAGCGTCAACTCCAGTTGTTAGTACCATCACAGCATCATCTGCTGTCACTTCCGTTGCAGGCCCATCTCGAGGTCCAGCGCAGAGTGGTCAATCGACGCATGCTACTAGAGTTGTGCACCCCGCAAGTGGTGCTCCTCCTGCTTCCGATCATATGATGGCAGAGGAGGCATATTTTCAGTACTTGCGTAATGTCCAAAGCCCAGATGGGCAAGGCCCGTATTATGATCCTGAGAATCATTATTTGTTTACCTCCTTGCCTGAAATACCTTATGATGAGGTTTTTGTTCCGTTGAACGTGGCTTGGGGTACCACCGGCTATGGTGGTGGCCAGTACCATCAGGGACAAGGACAACAAGGACCACCCTACCAGGGTCAACATCCCTACTCGCAGCCTAATCATGGGCAGCAGTATGTTGGCCAAGATTACCCAGGTCAACAGGGAGGCCCACAAGGACAACCCAATCAGGGACAACCTTTGGTCTCTAGTGGTCCAGCGTTTACATATCTTGGGCAACCTTCTGGAAACTTGGGACAACCCAATGCTCAACAAGGTCAACCCGGTACCCAGCAAGGCTACCCTTCGGGGCAACCTTATGGGAACCAGGGACAACCTTATGGACAGCAAAGTCAACCCGGAAACCAGCAAGGTAACCCTTCTGGGCAAGGGGGCTAGCCTTACGTGCATCAAGGCCATCCTACTACTCAGCAACCATCTGGTCAACAAGGACAATCCTCGGTTGCACAAGGGCAGCCCCTCACTCAGAAAGCTCGACCTTCTGGGCGAACAGGGCCATCTCAAATCCGACCAGGGCAACCTTCTAGCCAGACGGCTCAGCATGCAGGTGGGTACCAATCCCGACCTCCTCTCTCAGGTGGGTATCAATCCCAGCATCCTTATTCAGGTGGGTATCAATCCTAGCCTCCGTATTCAGGTGGGTACCAATCCCAACCTCCTTACTCGGGCGGGTACCAATCCCAACCTCCGTTCTCGGGCGGGTATCAATCCCAACCTCCGTACTCGGGCGGGTATCAATCCCAGCCTCCGTATTCAGGCGGGTACCAATCCCAGCCTCCTTATTCAGGCGGGTATCAATCCCATCCTCCTTATTCAGGTGGGTATCAGGCCCAGCCTCCTTATTGGGGTGGGTACCAATCCCAACCCCCACATTCAGGTGGGTATCAATCCCAATCTGGTCATCAAATGCCGCCTGGTTCTCAGGCTCAGTACGGATACCACTAACCCCAGGGGAAAAATCAATATACCCTGTACCAAAATTACCAACAGCCGCAGGGTAATCCCTATCAAAATTATCAACAACCTGCTGGCCAATATGGTAACCAATGGGGCGCTGGGGGGCAGAATCAGCAACTCGGTTCTGAAAATAACCCCAACGATCAAAATCCTTCTGGACAAGGCCCATTTGGACCTGGCCCATTAGGACAAGGGCAATGGGGGTAACCAAGAACTGGATGGAATTCTGGTTCTACTTCGTATCCCTGACAAATGACTTTTAATCCGCAACTACCATTTTTATCGACGTTGGAACTGCCTGATGTGTCGAAGTTGATGAATGATCCCATTTTGCACAATCCACAATGGCCACCAGTTCCAACTAAGATACCAAGTGACTATCCCAAATTCGATGGGAAGGCCGGGGAGGCCCCTCAAGCTCATGTGATGACGTATCACTTATGGTGTTCGTCAAATTCATGGCTCGATGTCGATTCGGCTTTGCCTCTTTCATAGGACCCTCACTGGTTCGGCAGCTATATGGTATATTGAGTTGACCCGTGCGTCATTCCAAGATTTCAATTCGTTGGCCATGGCATTTTTGACTCATTTTCAGCTACCCATTCGGTATGAGACGGGGACTCACCTCCTTACGTCTCTTAAACAGGATACTGCTACACATATCTCCGATCATATTCATGAATGGAGAAGGCGTCGCAGGTTGATCAAGTTCTTGATACATGATCAACTCCTCACCGACTGGTTTACGACTTCCTTTGTCCCCAAGATTGCGCGGGATATTGCCATGGGAGCCTGTGTAACTGAAGAGCAAGCGATCGCACGCGCTCAGTACCTAGACTTAGTTTATTCTCAGTATGGTATTTTGTATGAGTATTTTCCGGACGCCCCCAGGCCTGGTACATCCAAGGTTCCGCCCAAGCTATCTGTTGATGGAGTCATTGGCTCTGTAAACCAGTCCTCTAAAAAATCATCGAATCCTGGGAAGAAAAAGTCAAGTGCATCCAATGAAAACACTTCCCAGGGTGTTGTAAATTCTGGTAACACTTCCGAGGTCAACGCTGTCCAGTCCACCACGGCGGGTAAGGCCTTGAAAGGAAAGAAAAAGGAAAGGGGGAAAGGAAAAAATAAATCCGAGCAACCCAAACAGGAATCCTCTAAACCTCCCACCGAGGAAGGAGCCAAACGCAAACCTAAGTATCCTTGCCTCATTTGTGAGGAAGATCATTACACTAAGGACTGCCCTAGGCGGTCCGAAGTTAGTCGTTTGTTGAAAGGTGCTCCTGGGGTCCCTGCGGTTCTGAAAGAACCCTTTCTCTCTCAGCAAACTCAGATGGTGGCTGCCCCTCTTCTTCTCCCTTCAGTTCCCAGGTTTTCATGGCTGGAACTATTCCTGTTCATATAAAAACTCGAGCAAAGGAGTATCTGTCGTCCGCCGGGAAGGAGCCAGAGGTTCCCTCAAGTGCTCCTTCATCCAGCTCTGGTCCTCTCCATATCGAGACACCGAGTACTGAGACGACAATCCGACCCCCTCCCAAAGGGGTACTCAGAAGGTCTTCTTATAATCCGAATGATCGTGCTGCCCAGCACTATAGCATCGTGGAGGACTTAGCGCAGGCTCCGTCTGCTATGTCTGCCTTAGAGGTCCGTTAGAGTTGCCCCCCCCAGAGGAAGTCCCTGCTATCGGCCATCGGTGGCATCGACCCGGCGGACTCGGATTTGATTACCTTCGACCTCGAGAGCCATGTTCCTCGATTGCCTCATCAGATCGCTTTCCTCGTACAAGTCGTCATCAATTCCAAAACGATCCATCGTACAGTCATTGATGAGGGCGCATCAACCTGCATTATGTCTATTGCATCTTGGAAAGCCATCGGGTCTCCGACGCTGAGTCAGTCCCCAACGACCTTGGAAGCATTCGACGGGAGAGAATCTCGACCTTATGGTATTCTTCGACGGCTACCAATTACCTTAGAAGGGAAGACTGTAGAAGTAGAAGTTGAGGTTGTGGACGCAAATCTCACATATCACCTCCTTCTGGGCCGGAGTTGGACGTACGCTATGCGTTCTGTGGCTTCATCTCTCTTCCATGTCATTCATTTCCCCCATCAGGGGAAAATTGTCACGGTCGACCAGCTTTCGTTCTTCACTTCCTCTTCTGAGGGAAACGTACCATTCGTTGAGCATACCACCGTTCCTCTTGAGAGTGTGGGAGATGGAATTTTCAAAGACCCTACCCTCATGGGTGTCTTCTCCCTCCCACCTATGAGCCTTGCTTCACTTGCTTTGGTCTCAGCTCGCTCTGATCCTTCATCGCACTCTGCTGCAACCCTCGATCCCTCCACCCATGGGGGCACTGATCCTCTAGCTTGTAAACCCCACTCAGCCGGGGGGCATGGGCAGATCATCGGTGTTGTTGATCATTTTATACAACATTCCAAGCGATGCCTAAATTATCTAGGCCGGTTATGCATCAGTGTGATAATGCGAAGCCCTGAAAAGGGTTTGACTTGAAATGGGTATCATACGAGTTCTTTATATTTTGTACATACATGTGATTTTTACAGTGTGTTGTGTGTGTGCGTGTTTATTTGATTTTTGTCTTATTGTGTCGGCATGATTGCCGCTTATTGTGTCTTTTTCTTCTTGAACAGATGTCTGGATCACCTTACGTTGGTTTCGCTGATGGTGCTTCCTGCAGTACTCGCAATCTGTCATCTGCGGCATGGGTGATCTACGATCCTCATGGTGAGTTAGTAGATATTCAAGGCATGTGTCTAGGTCGTACAACAAACAATGTGGCTAATATAGTGATGTAGTTGAATTATTAGCCGAGGCGATTAACCTCGGAATCCGCTCATTGGTTGTAAACTTAGATTCGCAGCTTATAGTCCACCAGCTCAACGGACGATATTCCGTCAGAGACCATCGTATTTTAAGGTTTTATTTACGTGTTAAGTTATTGGAAAGAGGTTTTGATTACATTACTTATCATCACATTCCAAGAAGACTTAATGCAGTAACTGATGCATTGGCTAATTATGTATTAGACAGCAATTTGGCGTAATATGTAAATCAACAAAAACATGAGAAGCATAAGATACAATAAAAACACCATGTGTTATATATATATATAATATATATATATATATATAATATATCATGTGGCGTACTAAGGCGCTCAAAAAATAAGTGTACATGTCCAAAGTAAAGCCGACGTCCTCAATACATCTAAGACGTATGTCTCTCAAAAAACAGCAGTGGAAAAAGAACCCTAGGCATCTACTACGGTAGCTTATGCTCTCCGTAGCATGCCACTGCTCGTGCCACCCGCCTCAAAAGGCGGTGCATCCTGGGTTCCACACCCACTGTATGAATCTGGGAAGCTATGGGGACCTCCTCGATCCCCTGATAATCTGGCACTCCTGCCAGTAGGCCCTCAAGGTTGTCTACCACAGTCTCCATCATGTCGCCTACTTGAGGAGCTAGGGCCAGGACCGCAGCACCTTGTCCCTCTCTCCGTGCTTCCGGAGCCAGGCCAAGGGGTCTCGTAGGTCCCACATCTGCATATCATGGCGTTTATTAAGACATGTACATGAAAAAATTCAAAAACATTACAAAAGATAAAAATCAAAAAGAGATCAAGTGTTTTACCGCCATCGTCCCACTGCTCTCCCACAGGCAGTGGCATGTCGGGATCACCGCGGAAGTCGATACCGACATATGGCCAGTCCTCGACGAAGATAACCTGGTGATCTAGCCACTCTTTAAAGAAAACATCCCACGACACTGAGTGGCCGCCACCTCCACGTGGCATGACCCGGGCCCATCGAGTGGCCCTCGTCTCCCGTGGATTGTTAGGCGGATCCACGAACATAGTCTGCAGCTGTAGGGCTGGCACCCGCTTGAACATGAGTGGAAGCAAGAGCGACCCATAGCCGAATTGTTTCGACTCTCCATGTCGACAGTTGCTCAGCTGCCTCTTCATGCTAGTCGTCACCGCTGCTGCCCAGTTGAAACCTGTGGGCTGTAGACACTCGAGAGCTAGCAATAGGTGGGCCTTTGAGGCCTCATGATTGGCTAGACTCCCTGCTGCCCAGGTCACCATGAAGAGTATGGTGCGAAGGACCATGTCACCGACACCCACTGATGGAATGCTTACCTTCCCGCTCCGTGTTTTATGCGCCTGTGGGCACACCCGATCCATGAGCTGGTCGAGCGTCTCGCCGCTGGGTCATTGCCCCTCCAGGATGGGCATCACACCCCGGCGTGACAATCCAGTCAAAAAATAGATATCCATGGAATCGAACTCGATATCACGGCCTCGAATCATAAATTTTCCATCCACTGGATTCCAAGCTCTGATTAAGAGCTCTAGGAGGTCTGGCTATGCCCTCAGGCATGGAGTGAGGAAAAATTTTAGCAAACCGCATGCCCGCATTGCATTTCGGCATCCTGCATCGGCAAAAGCAGCAATATCTTCGTTATCGTGGGCCCTCTCTTGCCACACAAATGCCATTGTGTCCTGCATGACCACCAAAAATCATTAGGCTGCCAACCATTGGAAATTATCCGTCCAAAATCTTAAAAATTAAGTTTCGCGGCGCCAGCGCGACTGTTTTTAAAACATTCGCGCTGATAATGGCGGCCCTTTGTTTTTTCCGTGGGTCAGCTCGAAAGCACACGGGTTTTCCGCACTGACCCGGAAAGTGGTGTGTATAAAATAAATCGGCCAGCACGAACCCGATGGGAGAATCCGCGCTGACCGAGAACGCACCAACGCTCAAAGAATTCGGCCAAACGGCCAAATCCCACGGTGAAAATTCTTAAAAATGGACTCAAAACAAAGCGCACGGCAAGAGGAACCTACTTGGAACAAGCTGTCGGAAGGATGGTGTCCGCACGAGGAGGAATTCGCTCCGTCAACTTCACAGCTCCACAACGTTCTCCAAGGCTCAAAATGGTAACTATGGTAAAAAATGATTTTTACCCCCCTATTTATGGTAATATTTCTTAGTTGACTTTATAAAAGTGGGTTTTGTCATGTTTTACCATGGATTTGGTCCTAATATCACTATTTTATGCCTTTATGCATGTTTTACTATGTTTTTGTAACATATCGAACGGGTTTATGTGGGTGGCTTTTCTTGTGCAGGTCCTCGGAACCGGCGAAGTCACAATGGATCTATATACACTTGGTCCCAAAAAATGTCGTCTTTAAGATCTTTTCCGACATAAAGCAAGAAAAGATAGCCGAGCCCCCTTTCAGCTCGTCAAAAGAAACGAGGGGCAGTCGTTTTTAAAGCTCTTTTTTCGACCGTTTAAATTAACAAAAATCGTCAGGTGTTTGTCGTTTCGCACTCGTTATTGGCTCTAAAACGAAGTACTTTTGACCGCTTTTTTACTCTTTCGGGTCAAAGTCACTATTTACGAAAAGTACTCCTCGGTTGTAATGATCGGGCGGTTCTTTCGAGCATCGTTTTATACTTTTTCGGGCTCGAGAGACACAACTTTACGAAAAACCACCCCCCTGGAGTTTTCTTTTCTGTTGTCTTTTCAGACTCTCTAAACAGGAAAAGACGCCGAGTTCTTCCTTTGTCAGACTCGTTAAAGTTCAATGACATCGGATTCCGTCAAAATGACGCTCCTCAAGCATATGCTATCCCCGTCAAGCTTGTCATCCAAAAATAATCGGGGTACTCGCCAGAAATGGTGGGGGAAATAAAGGAATCATAATCGTCGTCATCGGGGCAGTATGTCGCTCTTGAACATGGCACTGTTTGCATTCATGTCTGGGTGGGGACATCTCATCTCGCTTCACTTTTTCCTCCATGGGTTTGGGTTATCATATTTGGCTGTTCATCTACTCGTTGCCTTTTCATCACAACCTTTGATCATTTGACCCCAAATACTGCCAAATCCGTCATTGTGCCGCCGATATGTTCAAGAGAAGTTGGCCTCTGCAAAGTATAACCTCCCTCTGATATTTCACACAAAACATATTGTCTCTTTCCGTCTCGTGTCGATGATGTGGGAAATATTATGGCCCACCTTCAATAAAGATCACTTCCTGTCGACTTCAGCTCATTATCCAGGAGTCACCTAGAGACTCCCTTCAGGTACCTGGGGCCTGCATGCCTTAATGGCAGGTCTTTCGTGTTCGACGCGAGGTTTTCATCATTGGCCTCCGATCGAATAATTCCGCGGGTGTTCGACATCGACTCGTTCATTCACATGCCGTGGATTGTACCTATAGTACCTTGAGCACCATCGTCATCATTGGTGGCCCCTCTCGCATCTGTTAATAGCTTTCATCATTGGCTGGTAATCAGACGATGTTCAAGCATGTTCGACTTCGACACATATATTCACATGTTTGAACTTGTACTTTGTTCGGGTTCGAATGGAGCGCAAGACCCTGGTTCTAGTTCATTATGGACCAGGTTGCGATTTTGTGGGACATCATTACATGACTCATTGATGGATGGTTGCGACCATACCTGAGTCCTCTTAAGGATGGCTGCGACCATACCTCTTCTCATTATGGTCTTCTCAGTTGGGTGGCTGCGTCCACGCCACAGACCTTGTTTCCATATGTCTTTTGGATGGCTGCGCCCATGCCTAGAATACATGTAATTGAAATATTAGTTGTATCCGCCTGCAGGTTCTCTCCAGTGGTGTTCCAGCCCAGCAGTCTTGTAAAGCATTTCACCCCTCCCACTCTCTCGGGCTTCATGCTTTAGGGGGCATCTGTTACACAGTAAAATGTCACTGCCTTCATGCCAGTCTCCCCACTGTGTTGTGAACCACATTCACCCATACTCATGCTCCTCAAAATGGCTGAAAAACCCTCTTTGCCTAAGTTAAATGGATCATCGCGTCTGTTAATAAAATAACCGCGCTGACGGGCGGATGATAGTGCAATAGGTGCGCTGCCAGCGCGGAAGCACACAGGTTTCCCACGCTGATCGAATTTCCTAGCCAACGCATCCTCTGTTTGTATTAAGTCGCGCTGACTATACCTCTTCTGTCATTGATATGCGATGTCAGGGCGCTAATCCAGTTATACACCCGCGCTGATCCTGTTTGGGCGAGTTTGTTCTAACAGCCAGCTTTCCAGATGACTCCAGACCTGGTTGTTGGCCTTGTGAATGTCGCCCTCCCTTCTATGGCATGTCTGTTCGTCATATGAGCCACCTTTCTTGGAGATAAGCTTATCCTTCAACCATCCATGGAGACTCATTCTCTTATATAAGCCTCCACCATTGCCATGAGCATCTAGTTTTTTGGAATATAGCTTTTGACATAGAGGAATTCATAGTGCTTTAGTGCTGCTCTTAATAGGCAGTTGGTGTGTTAAGTGTGGATTGCTAGAGAGCTTAAGGAAGGTTGTGAAGTCTTGTTTCCTTGTGTGAAGGAGAGAGTTGTTTGTCTTGAGAGATCTACCTCCAAGGGTGAATGCTTATGAGACTTGCTGGCTGGACCCTCTTGAGAAGCGTCAGAACATTGGTTGAACCTTTCTCTGTTTTTGATTAATAAAAGATAGATGACTACTGTTATGGTTCCATTCTCATTTGTCTTATAATGGTTAATGTGAATTACATCCTTTCTGACTGATGTATAGTTTCTTTTACTAGATTTCACACTTGTGTTTGTTCTCGCTTTGCATGTGCAGGTGTCCATCCATGAGGATAGTGGAGGATCATGACCGACCAGAGCGGAGGAGCGAAAGCAGCATCTCTTCATCGAACAATAGCGCTGGAATCCAAGTAGGTGTTCATTACCCACTTTTTAATTGCAACTAGGAGCTTGCATAGTAGCATTGATTGATTGTTGCTAGAACCGTTCTGGGCTAGTAGGGATCGCCTCTATCCGTAGAGGGGATTTACCTCTCCAACAATTTGGCGACTTCGCTGGGGACGTTGCTTGTGCCTTTTGTTATTCATCCTTGTTTTGGGTTTGATTTTTGTTCTCTTGTCAAAGATTGGGGATTGGTTCTCGGTTTTTGATTTCCTGTTCCACTCTGGGAAATGCATTAATTGTTTTAAAAGCTACTACCTTGGTTTGGGAGCTTTTGGTTTGATTTTGCCTGTTTTTTAGCCTCAGCGCGGTTTATATCAAAACAGTCAAGCTGACATCATGTATCTGTTTCTTTGACTCCACTGTCATCGCGCTTGAACGTTTAATAGTCGCGCTGACCTTGTTTTCGGGCCAGCGCCCTTAATTCGTGTACTTCCGCGCTGACAACGCAAAGTTGCTACGCGTGTTGTCTGGTCAGCGCTTTTTTGCTGAGGGTCACCCGCGCTGATCCTGTAGAATTGAATTTTGTTCAATTTTGCCTCCTGGACCTGTTGGTTTGGCTATCCCCTGTTCTTTCCACCTGGTTTATGACTTGATTCATGTTGTCTGAACTGTGAGATACTTGCTTGCGAAGTCTTGTTCCGCAAGGGTTCGTTTATTTCTTGTTTTTCATTTTTGCAAAGCCTTCCTTCTTTCTTTCGCTACTTGGTTTGTATTTTGCCTTGACTTTTACAGTTGCTGGAGTGTATTGAATCTTTGTTTGACTGGTTTTAACTCCCATCCTTCGGGTGTTTTCTTTTCTCTATTGATTTCGCACCCTAGCCCTAGGGCATCTAGTGGCCGTGTGTGTGTCAAGCCTTCCGTGGGATCTTGTTTTCTTGTTTAACAAGCCTACTTTAGATTTACTCTTCACATTTGCTCGGTGATTGTTGAAAGTGTTTTGGTTGTGTTCCAAGCGATTGCCTTCCT
>APFE031743253.1:12870-23231 GCA_000404065.3 Pinus taeda
AAAATTGGAGCCATAGTCCAATCTCATTTCATGCTCTCAAATACATTATGAATGAACTGACATGGATGGGCCAAATTGTTCAGCCACAGTGCGTCTTAAAATTTGCCTACATCATCTCATTGTCCGCCAGTTCATCACCGATATGCTTGTGGATGCAACCATTCTAAAACCCTCCCCGATAAAATCTATTTTGGTCTTATTTTTATAATTTAAGAGCATAATTGAGAGACCCAACAATATAGACCAAAAATAAGAATATATTATTTTATCTTTCTCCCCAACAAAGTTGTCAAGTCTGGTGTGTGAAAGTAAAGAAAAATGGTCCTCAAAGCTCGTTCACACTTATCGTGCTTGCATCATAACTCATCGTTATAACTCATTAGACCTTTTAGCACAATTTAAAAAATATATATATATAAACATCTAATCCAAGTCAACATGTCTCATATTCCCTCTCGTTTAAAGATCATGGTGCAGAGTGATCACACGTTTTCATACAATTCAAGTTACAGTGACGACGAGTGCAAAGAAGTGTAGAGAAGCACTTCTGCAACTCCACACGAGAAATGGGATCTTCTCCCCATCATGAACGACAATATATTTCCATTCATATTTGAGATGGTTTATCAAATTCAAACAATAAGTAGGAAGAATATCACAATATTTTTTCCTTTAATAATTCAATGAGAGAGCATCATAAGGGTGCCAAATGCATTCTTCCTTTTTCAACAATATTGTGATTTACCAAATTTGTCAAAGGTTGATGAATTCATGTGGCAGTGTGGACGTGCAGAGGAAGCACAATGAAAGCTTCCTCTGCACCTTCGCATTTTTCACGATGGCTCTAGATTTTTTTATTTTAATTTTAATTATGCTTTTCCACCATTATTTACCATCACTTGCACTTTCATACTCCACACAATGAAAAATTCCTTTGTATATTTGTTCACCCCCCAACACACACACCCCCTCACTTACATAAGTGATCTACAACACCATCAATTATGGCATCATTGGGTAGAGCACTAGCAGTGCGAGGCATAATAGTGTTAGTATCAAAGCACTCACTAATGGATTGGTAACTCACAAAATCAACCTTTTTTATTTTAAAAATATTTTTTAGGAACTAACAAATACCAAAAATAAAACACCCTCCATGAGGGGAATTATATCGCATGAAGGCTCACTCATCCAATGGAAAATTAGAAATAATATTTTTATAAATTAGAAAATTATTTTTGAATTTATGCAAAAATAGGAATATTCAACATTTTCTAGAAACTTTGGTTAAAGTTACAAAAGCTAAAAAAATAATTGAAATTCAACAGACACATCGAAGCTCACTCATCAAATGGAAAATTATAAATAATATTTTTATAAATCAGAAAATTATTTTTGAATTTATGCAAAAATAGGAATATTCAACATTTTCTAGAAAACTTTGGTTAAAGTTTTTTTTTTTTAATCAAGTAAGAATAGGAACTTCTATTAAAATTAGTCAAATATACATAATTTACAAGGAGCCACACCCAATCTGCGAGAGTTCAACAGTCAGCCGGGCAAGCCAAGCCAAACCAATCACCCAAAACTGAGAGAAACCTAAATCGGAAATCCGAGGAGAACTGCAAAACAAAGCACAAGGTCTACTGGTAGTGCTACCATGCACCAAATGAGCCTAGAAAACCTTGGAGGACAAGTCCATAACTCGCCGTGGATCCACAAGAGGTCCCACCACAAGCCAAATTGAAAACAAACAAATGGACCCGAAGGAAGTTAAAAGCATAATACTCTAAACATATTTCGGATCCAACCAAAACGCACAAACAATCACCACCGTTGAACCACTAACTAAGATCTAACGGTCATCGTGGATATTAGAAGGATGAGAAGCACGATATTTAACCGCCCGATGATGGCGGTTTTCTCTCTCCTCCTTACATAACGTGTCGCTCAAAGAGTGGAATCAGAGCCAAACATAGAAAAACTGGAAAGCATTTATACCCCGCCCAATATACTGCTTGTGTTGTTGGACTGGTTGACTCACAAAAAAAACAAACACGTCCTTTTGCCATATGTTGTCCCTTAATTCCTTCCAGTGGGCAATACTTGAGCCAATCCCGTTCACCTGGATTCTCTGCCAACCAGCACCTAAGCCAAATGATGACGGCTACCCCATCCTATGGAGCTATCTGAGTCAAACCTTTCATCATTCAATCAAAGGGAATCCGGACCTTGGAAAATAACCGAACCAAGGCAGGTTAGACTATGTGGAGTTCTCCAACCTCACGCTGGTCTTCAGGGTCCCTTTGATCCAACCTGTTAGTCCATAGTTCCATATCCTGGGTAGCCTGAAAAAGACATTCCTCCTGTAATTTACCTGGTGGAAGCGAATCCCAAGCATACCTAGAATCCCTGTCCCTATTTATAACTCCTTCATTCACCAAATGATTCGCTAACATATTAGCCTTCCTTTTCACATGAGCAAATCTGACAGTTTTAAGGGTTCGCAGGTGAGAATAGATGTGGTAAAAAACCTGCAAGAGCTTCTAGTGCTTCGACACTTTATCTGGAGAGGTTCCATTGCTAATCTTCTTAGCCACTATAATAATTAATTCCGAATCCGCTTCAATTATAACATTGTGTGAACTTGAATTCACCAAGGTTTCCAAGCATTGCTCTAATGCCATGAGCTCAGCCATGTGGTTTGTGGCCTTCCCCAAGTGGCCATGGAAGATTATCTTTATTTTTCCCTAATCGTCTCTTATGGCACCCCTAAGGCCCGCTAATCTTGGGTTGCCCTTGGCTATTCCATAAATATTAACCTTTAAGAAACCATAAGGAGGAGGCTTCCAGATGCTAGCACACTTGTTTATAAGGCTCACTGCCTTCACTATTCCCATAGGATTGATAGACTAGAAACCCAAGTGAAGTAAAATTATTTCCTGATGGGGTAGGGGAGGATCTTTAAGAATGGTCCTCAGTAAGCTTCTTACTGTGTCTTTGATCTGCCTTAGAATTCCCTCAATTATGTGTTGGGGCCTGTGTGTTTTGTTTTGAAGATTCAATTGTTGCGTTCTTTCCACACATTCTAGATGAAACAACCTGGAACTAGAATCCAGGCTTTATTAACTAACTTATTCCTTGAGAATTTCTTCCTCCAGTTCTTTAGAGTGTTTGATATGCTGAGACTATCCCTATCAGTTTGTCTAAAAATAGAAACCACGCAGTCCCACACCTTTGAGGTGAAAGGACAGAGGTTGAGAAGATGTTCAATTTTTTCCTCATGAGCGCCACAAAGGTAACACTTGGAAGGACCAATGAAGCCTTTCCTAAGGATATTCTCCCAAGTTAAGATCTTCCTTTGATGCGCTAGCCAGATGAATAGCTTTATTTTCAACCAATGCAGACTTTGCCAAAGTTTCTTCCAGGTTTGATCAGGATTCATAAAGTTAAATCCTATGACTTCCTGTTTGGCCTCTTTGATGTTAAAGTTGCCTTCAGTGTTCTTCCCCATCTTAATTGATCCGTTGAGGAAGAAACAAGAATCTTTTTATGCTGTAGCTCTTGGGTGAGGGCTTCTGCCTTGGTTTTCAGATAGTTTTCATCATTATATCCTAGATCCTTCCACTCCCTCCATTTTCCACTATTCCTTCCCTAATCCTAGAAGTCTTTTACGAGAACCATACCTTTGCTGTCTATGTCACTTTTTATATCTGCAAATTCATCTCTAGAAAGGTTGGGTTCTTGTTGCCAGTTATCCTCCCAAAATTGAGCAAGATCCCCTGCTCAAATTTCCCAAAAACAATGGTGCTGAACAATGTTTTTATTATCCCAGGAAAGGTTCCAAATATGTGAGCCCCTGATTTGCCCTGACATTCTAATGTGATCCTTCTCCTGCTAATACTTGGCATATTTTTGTTTCCAAAGCTTAGCCCAGGGGGCATTCAGTTTCTTAATCCATTTCCACCATAGCTTGGCTCCCGAGACTCTACTGAGGGTCTCAGGATCATGAAGCCCCAATCCACCATGGTTCTTGGGCTTGCAAAGCTTATCCCAGGCTACTAAAGCCCACTTCTTTTTCTCTTCCCCTCTACCCTATAGAAAGTCTTGTTGTATGTTTCTTATTTGCTGCTTAATACCTTGAGGAGTAGGAAAAGCTGAAAACATAAAAATGGGAATGGCCTACAGGACCGTGTGTGCGAGCACAAGGCGTCCCGCCAGATTTAGTGATCTGCATGTCCATTTTCTGATCTTGTCCTGAAGCTTATTTAAAATTAGTTCGCACACTTTCTTGCTTAGCAGTTTGTCAGTAAGAGGAATGCCAAGATATTTGGGAGGTAGTTGTTCTCTTTGAAATCCAAGAATTCTGGTAATGTTTCTCTGAATAGCAATATTAGTGTTAAAGAAAAAAAACTTTGGACTTAATAAGGCTTACCTCAGTGCCTGCTACCATAGCAAAGTCATTTAAGATGCTTTTGATTGCTCTCGCCTCCCTGACTGTAGGTAGGCCCTGTAACCATGTGTCATCTACACATTGTTGATGAGTGTTTGCCTCTCCATCCGTAGTGAGTTTGATACCGTGAATTCTTCCTTCAGCATTTGCCATTTTAATTGCTCTACCTAGCCCTTCCATCATGAGGATGAAGAGGAACGGTGAAAGTGGATCTCCTTGTCCTAGCCCTCTGGAGGGAGTGAAGGTCCTTGATGGAGCTCCATTAAGTAGTATGGAAAAACTGGTTGAGGTGACTAATGCCATGACCCATCTTATCCAATTCTGATCAAAACCATAGGCTCTTAGAATTGCTCTTATGTAAGCCCAGCTCAATTTTTCATAGGCTTTCACGAGCTCCAACTGAATGATCATACCGACTTGTTTATTGCTTTTGAGAGAGTGTACGACCTCATGAGCTTGGATGATATTGTGGAGGATTTGTCTTCCCTCCACGTAACATGTTTTCTCCTTTGATATGAGAGAGGGTAGAAGTGGTTTGAGTCGATTGGCTATGACTTTGGAGATAATTTTATACACCACGTCACATAAGGCTATGGGCTGAAAACCATCTGAAGTCATGGCATTTTCCTATTGGTTAAAGTTAAAAAAGCTCAAAAAAATAATTGAAAGTCAATGGAATTTGACAACGAGGTGAGTGTTATAGTCTTTGGTGAGGCAAGGACTAATAATCAAATACATTTTATTAAGAAATGAACAATATCCATCCTATTGTGATATTAATATAAATTAATTTAATATAATGTTTGAAAATATGTAATTTCATCATATATTTATATATTGATTTTTTTTTGTAATTTTTTTATTTATTTTTACGCAAATTGACTGAGTTAAAATGTCTACATGGGCACACCTCCCAACACAATTAAAGTTAAATTATACATTAAATTGAGGCATGCTCATATTTTAACTATTTAATTATGCTAAGCATATTCTATACTTTATAAAGTTGAATTCATAATTTCTCACAAGTCGTAGATGTTGCAAGGAATTCTGTTAAGGCACTCCATGTTGAAAAGGTCACTAGTTCGAAACTGTGTGGGAAAAAATCCACCCATGCTAAGGGTTGGTGTGGCCAAGGCCGATTGCAATCCTTGAGTGATTCTAACAGCTCAGATGCCCTTAGTCATGGTTACTCAAGCCACATGATAGGCATGTCAATCATCTCAAGATTCACATTACGTAATAAAAAAATTTAGAAAAAAAAAATTGAATTTAGAAGTAATAAAAAACACATATTCTTACCCATTAAACCTAAACATACATATAAATTAGCTTAGATCCATCTGAACTTGAGATCAAGCATTGAGAGGGATCAAATATCTCGAGGTCTAAAACATTCCTCAATTTTTTCACTCAAAAAATATTTGCATCTCCAGAGATTTGATCTCTCTCAGTGTTTGATAGATTTGGAGTTAAGATGGATCTAGGCTAGTTATATATTTTTAGGTTTAATCCGTAAATATATTAAGATGGATCTAGGTTGGTTATATATATTTAGGTTTAATGGACAAGAATATTTAATTTTTATTAATTATATATCCCAATTTAGGTTTAAAAGGTAAGAATATTTGTTTTTTATTCATTTATATATTCAAATTTAGGTTTAATAGGTAAGAATAATTGTTTTTTTATTAATTATAGAATCAAATTTAGAAAGTATAGAATATGCACATTTTTTAACGCTAGCCTATATTCAACTTAACTCTTAACCTCTCAAGATCTAAGAGGGATCAAATCTTTGGAGGTGCAAAAATTTCCTCAATTTTTGTACTCAAAATGAGGTTTGCACCTCTATAGATTTGATCCCTCTAGCTACTTATAAATTTGGAGTTAAGATGATCTAGACTAATTTCGTTGAGAGTTGTTTTACAAACTAGTATGAGGGATATGTTGTCATGTAATGTTACATTTAAAAATAATAAAATAATACTTACAACAACAAATTAGAAAAAAAAAAATTAATAACTCAATGTCACTCATAAATGCTTGAATTCCCACCTTCATTTACATCCACTTTATATAAATATAAAGTAATTGAAAGTAAAAGGAAAAAAATATTATTTACTTTGTAATATTAAAGAGATATGTAATTCTTTCACTATTTAATATGAAGTTTACAAAGGCCATGTAAAAACAATATAATTGATATTACATGATATGCAATCCATTTTATATTTAGTTTGCATGTAATAGTTAAAATAAAAATATACTAATAAAAAAAAAATATAAATAAAATATTTTAATGTTCATATTAAATAACATAGTTTTATATCTGGTGTGCGATATGCAAATCAACGACCGAAACTACAGATCACCTATTCCTACATTGCAGGGTAGCAATAGAATTGTGGGCTGCTATTAAAAATACCATTCCATACAACGGGACCTGGGCACGAGAAAATATCACTGAGGCATGGACAGAATGGACAGCGCGACACAAGGGAACAAAACTGATGAGCCTCGATGCCATAGTAACTTGGCGCATATGGAAGGCGAGAAACCAGATCGTCTTCCAAGACCGTCCTGTACACGGGAATATGATGGGGGCTAGTATCATTGCGGCATATAATGAACTGCCAGAACCTCCACCATCGCATGTTCGCCGCCCGCATTCGCCCCCCGCATAGATCAATCCACCCCGTGGGCGTTCTTTGATGGAGCAGCAAACCAGCAGAGTTGTGGAGGCGGCATCATCATTCACAAATCGAATCAGCATTATTACAGAATTAAAGCAGGATTGGGCGCAGGATATAATAATTTTGTTGATCTTATTACCCTCAGAGACCTACTTCATTTCGCAATGAGCCATCATATTACTTGCATAAACATATTTTGGGATTCAAAAACCATCATTAACTGGTTCAACAACATTACAATTTGTCACATTCACACACTCAGCATTATATTGAATGAGATTCTCGAATTCAAAGCAGCATTTAACAACATCTCATGTTCGCACATCTATAGGGAACATAACGAGAGTGCTGACAGATTATCCAAGGAGGCCACGATGATGGACAGAGGAGTATGGGAGATTACTGAGGTATAGGGACAACAAGAGTACAAATACTACCATCGTCCATACATAGATCCGAGATACCAGCACGCACCAGAGCAATAACTATATGAAATTTTTTGTTCAAATTGATAAACAATATTTATGTAAATACTAAAATACATATAGAACAGCAAGCGAGCCAAAAGGATTTTTTGTAAATCATTGCAAAATGGAAGATGACCCTGCGTGGAACATCTAAAGTCAGAACTGAACCTACTTATTTTTTGAAGCTAACAGGCACATTGTTATACAGTGACCTCAAGTATATGCATAGCGATATCAATATGTAATTTTCAAATCATAATGAAAGTTACAGATTTTTCCAGTGGAAAAAAAAAACATAGTTTTATATCAAATTTATATAAATAAAAACAAAGTAATTTAAATTAAAAAATGTATGTTTTCACAAATCATTATAAGGAATATGTATAATTTATTGCAAACTAATATATAACATTTATAAAATATTTGTAGTTATTAATTGGTTTAATGAAAATTATGTATGTCACATGCACACACTCAGGCCCATCCCTGAGGAAGTTTTGATGATAAAAAGGAATTTTGATCACATCACATGTCAACATAATTATAGGGAAAGAAACACAATATCTTATGAGCTTTCTAAGGCGGGCACGCAACAAGCTTGGGTCAGATGATAGATCACAGAGCAGGTGGAACATTATGAGTATTACCACAAGCCATTTATAGATGGTATCGAGAATGATGGATCTCATTGAACATAATGAGTATTTTCTCTCTATATATTTGGTTGTTTAAAAAGCACTAAAAATCAGCAGTTTTGATGTTTTTGGTATTGTGCTATGACTAGATCATATACTTTTAGCCTTGGACTTCTGGTGTGATTATTTATGTGGTAGTCCTTTTGATATGTTTTTTTAGCATCTTGAGCATGTACTTTTAATATTCTTAATGGAAATTATGATTTTTACTTGGGAATAAAAAACATTTAAAAAAGGTTAATAATTATTGAATTATTGAATTAAGTCTTTTGTGATCCATCTCAGTTTTCAAGATAATTTTTTTGGCAATAATCACATCAAAATTATTTGTCGACGCCTTTCAAACCAATGAGTGTGGTTCATGGTGAGGACAACATGAAGAAACAGATCATGGAATTGAGTTAAATAGAGAGACTAACCTTTCAAACATCTAGAAAGAAACAGCTAGAATAGAACAACTATATTTGATTAACAAAAATATTTCCATTTGACTAGAATAGAAATAGCTACATTTAAATAGACCAAAAAGTACGAATAAATAGTTATTAATTAATCAATTAATTAGTTAAAATCATTATAAGATATACTAAAATTATTATTATATTAAGTAACTAACTAATTATATATGTTTATGTATTACATTAGGTTTATTTTAAGTACCGAGTTTTATTAAATAAGAACTAATAGGACCCAACCTAAATATTATAATTCATTTTATTATATATTTATGAATATAGTTTATTTAATAAAACTTAAAATAAACGTGGTTATATTAAAATAAATAATTATGAATAATAAAAACAGAGGATACTATAAAATATAAATTTTTATTATAGGTATATATATATTAACCCTTTGGTTAAAATAATGAACTTAAACTAATTGCTATAAATACCTAAAGACCTTCTTTACTATTTCCTATGAACCTTTCTTTACTATTTCCTTATGAAACTTGATTATATTACGTTGTCTTTTCTTTTTAATCTATAAATCCTTAATCTTGAATAATAATAATAATAATAATAATAATTAATAATAATAATAAAAGATCATAATAATAATAATAATAATAATAATAATAATTAATAATATAATAACTAATTATCATTATTATTTATTATTTTCATTTTCATTATTATATAATAATAATAATAGAATTAAGAATAACAAAAAAATCACTAAAATAGAAAAGAAAATAACAAGGAAACCAAAATAATTTAAGGGACAAGAGGATGAAATCAAAATAAAAAAGAAAGAAAAATAGAGGGGTCTTAAGAAGAAAGGGTGGGAATTCAACAACTGTTGATTTTCCATCCATCATCTCTGTTGAGATTACTTGGCCTCATTTCAATTTCAGTGGCCTCCCTAAACTTCTGGTGATGAACAGGAGAAATCCTAGCAATGACCCGAGTCTCCTCAATGCAAATATGATGCTTGGTCTTTTCTGTGTGTTCTACCAAGGCTGAAGAACAAGTTCTCATATGCTTGGTATCTGTTGCGTGCTCATGAATCCTCTGATTGATAGAGCACCTAGTTTCACCTACATAGGGGGTCCCACAAGAACAAGGAATAACATAAACACCTTTCATATCCTTGGGGTCAACAGGGTCTTTCATAGATCTTAAGGAGATCTAAATGGTGTTAAGGGGTCTAAAGGTCAAGGGAACATTGTGCTTCCTTAGGATTCTTGCAATATTTTCAGTGGTCCCTTGGATGAAAGGGAGATGCACTCTTGAGACATGATCTATAGGGTCCTTCTTAACCTTGGGAACTCTGCTTGCTTTTAGGAAAGCTTTAAGTTCTTGGTGCCTACTATATCCATTATTAACAAAAGAATTAAGGAGATGGACTTTCTCATTATAAAGGTGGTTTTCATTAGAGATTCTCAACGCATGAGTAGCTAGTGTGTTGAGGACACCCAACTGATGAGCTGGGAAATGATAAGATTTGGCATGAAGATACTATAAACAAATTCTATCCAGAGAGAATTTTTATTGCATTAATAAGTTCTTTAACAATATTTGTAATTCATTCATTTTTTAATATGGAA
>APFE031743253.1:32045-81544 GCA_000404065.3 Pinus taeda
TAACTAACTATTTAATAATTTATCCAAACCACTTTAAAATCTTACCTCACCAATTAATGGTTTCTTTACCTCATAAAACTAAAAGTTTCCTCATTATCCAGTTCATTAATACTTAGTTTTTGGAAAACCAAATCCTTAATTCATGTTGAATACATCACATCATCTTGAAAAACTGAAATTCTCATGACAGTAAAAAGTAAATAAAAGGAAAAAAACAATAATGTGACATTTTACTAATTCATTAAATATTTATTTAAGACATTTTCACTCTCAACTTACCCATAAATGCTGCTTCTCTTATGGGGAAAACTAAAACCTTACCAACATCAAACTCATTACCTATTTTCACTATTAATTCACACATAAACGCTTCTCTTCTTGGGAAAACTAAAATCTTCCTCATTATTCAACTTATTAAATACTTCCCAAATGGGGGTGGGAACAATGCATACAAAGCACATTACTTGAAACGTGTGTCACATGTTACATGTCTGTTCTAAACCGCATTGTGTTATGAAAACGGCACAAGAATTGGTGTCACCAATGAACGTCCTATTACGATAAATGCGAGTTTGTGGACTATAGTGGAGGCTCCACTTTTCTTTACTTGTGTTTTCATCAATTTTTAGTAGCAATGGGCAAGTTTTCTGCGGTTGTTTATAATGAGATTTTTTGGAAGCTTTTTTGGTGGGTTTTTCGGGTCAATCCGGCAGCAATTTATTGGAATCACAAATTTGATAGCTAGTTTCTGCACAATCAAAGCGCCCTAGGGGTTTCTTAGGGTGCTGAATCCAAATATGCAGTTAAAAACCCATTTTAGCTGCAACAAATGAAGATTTAACCTCAATTTCCTCCGCCGGATTCCATCACCGGAATATCCAAAAAGTCGCATTATAGACAACTCCGAGTTTTATTGTGCGTGTGGGGATTACTATGAACATCTCGGAGAAGTTCGCGTTAATGGAGGTATTCATCACAACAAGAATGTTTTTCTTAATAAGTGTACCAAGCATCACACTAGTTTTTCTCATGCGTTTCTACAGTTTGTATATAGTTTTCTTACCTCACATCATTCTTAACTATACTTCTTCTATAAAAGCATGGGGTTTTCCTTTGAACAATGATGATACAATGAGATCGAATGTGGTACTAGGAGAAATCCTTACCTGGCCGCTCCTTTTCCTTTGTCATGTTCTACATCAGATGTCGGGGTTGCATGTTGTCATCTTTTAGCAAGTTGGGATGCTCTCTTCTCTTTAAGACAGTGGAATTGTGTTTTTTATAATCTTAATTCTTGGATATTTGAAGGGGTAAAGGTTCTTCATCTTATTTCTACTCAACATTGCAACAAGTTCAGTGTTTCAACTAGTTGTGGTCTTTCCTATTTTGACACTTCAAGGTACTGACTTTCTAGGTATCTCCTTTAATTGTTTTGTTCTAGTCTGTGTAGTATGATATCTCAGATGTTTCTCCATATGATTTTTGGGCAATTTCCATCTCTCTTTGGGTAATCGAGCAATTGGTGATTTTAATATGTAATTTTTTAGATTTTAATCCCTTCTAGTCTCTTAATGTGTTTTATGGTCCACATTGGTTTCTAATTTTTGGTTCTAATCCACAAAAGCATTCGTGAGTAGTCTGTCTTTCCACTCCCTCCATATTTACTATTTAAGGACTTCAGTTATCGTGCATTGATGATAATGCGTCACTATTTTTCTCTCGATCTAAAACCTCAGTTTATTCTCTCGCAGTCATTGTTAGTTTAAAATTGGTTGTTGTTCTGTGATCGAAGCAATTGGTCATGTTCAAATACCTCATTTGAAACCACCTTTCCAACTTGTGAAAATAGACCGTGTGGTATGTTGGTTTAGGCTGACAACCCAACTTTTGGGGTATTGTCCTGTTCATCATTATAGTGGTCAAGTTCATGTGGTTTCTTTGCTCCCTTTTATGACAATGCATCCACAACAGAGAATGGAAAGTTGACGAGACAATGCAAGTAGTTCAGTTTCTCATCGACAATTATTTGAATGGAATTCAATAGCATCTTATTTCGACTCGGTCCCTCCCGAGGTATGAAAGGAAATCTGACATCTTGAGTAGAGAGAGTTTGGTGATGAGTTTTACTTATCAGATTCCAAAGTGGGGGTCACAAATCTTAAAAAGATTTCTAATCTGGCGAAATTTAGGGAGAAGAGATTGCATTTCTTACACTCTCTTGCAGTCCACCAACAGATATATACACTCTTTAACTTGGTCCTACACGATAAGTAAGTGGACAACTGCAAAAATTTTGCAGTTCAAGAATATATGAAGAGAATGCTTTGGAATGTTTGATTTTTCTTTGATGATATAGTTTCATGTGTGCGAAGGGGAGAGAAATATGTCATTTTAGACATGGAATCTGAGGAATTCGCGGGGCATCATGTTTTCATCAATACACAAATGACTACAACTTCTCATCCATTTGCTACATCTCCTCTTTCGCCAATGATCATATCACACAAAAGTGGATTTCTAGTGCCTCGTTTTGTCAAGTTAATGAATATGTCTTTCTAGAAAATGTTGTTACAATTTTGTTGAAGGTCTACATTGGTATATCTCTCTTCTTACTCAATGCAGTAGATGGTGGTGATGTGGTTGATATGGTACTATGTTTCGCTTTCCTTTGTCACAAATGGCGGGTAGTCGAGCTTTTGATATCTCCAATGACATATATATAGCTTTCTTTACAAGAACCATATAGCTTTCCTTACGAGAACTTCTCTTCTATTGGAAAGATCTTGTAATTTTGTTATATAGTGTCCTTTCTCTGATCTGGTGGCATGGTATCTTCATGGCCCTGGAGTTACCCTAGTTCTTCATTATCATCTATTGGTTATAAGTTTTTTAACACTACTCATAAAGTATGGATGTAGTTGATTGTGACACCCCTGGTAAAATGAATAATGTTTTTCAAGAAAAAGACAGTAAATTTAAAATAGTAACCATAAATGTATGCTGGTGAATTTTATAGTTAAGATATTATGATTGTTTAACTGATCATGTAGTTAAACTGCTAAGTGATTTCATGGTATAGGGTTGCAAGGAGCAACTCGAATTGAATATATTTTCTTTTCATAAAGAAAAAATATTGATGAATTTATATTATATTATTATATATATATATAATATTAAGATTATGCATCTATCCAAGTAGAGGGAAAACCTAACTACCTCTGGAGATAGTTGAGACTCCTACAAAAGGAGGTTGCTATGTCTGGTGAGGACCAAACAGCAGAAGGAGGAAAAGAAAGAACAATGACTCTGGAAAAGCCAGAAAATTTGCTATGTCTGGTAAGGACCAGATAGCACTTGTGGGAGATAGAAGTCTCTCTGAAACCGCTACGTGTAGTGAGGACTAGATAGCGTAACTCTGTTACAACAGAGGACTTGCAGATAGCATATATTTTGCAAGAGTGCTTGGGGGTGGAAGGTCGAGGAGGACCCTCCTAAGGTCGGGTGGAAGACAAGTGCATTAAGAGGTTGGCCCTAGAATTCAGGTATGAACAACTGAGAATTTCATGATTGAATATGATCATTACAGTTAGAAAGAAATACTTGTTGTCATGATAACAACATATGTTATAAAGCTTTTACATAAAGGCTAAAGTATAAAAGAAACCTTAACAGGCTATATGCCATCGAACTACTAAATATGAAATGAATGCCTGGTAGAATAATTGAAATAGCAAAGTAAAGACAGTATAGTAACAACAAATTTGTTATCATTAGATCGTAACCCGAGCAAATACAAACAAATAATATGAGTAACAATATTTCAGACGATATTATAAATGATAGAGCAGGATGTAATTAAACAGGACTATACACATGTATATCTGGCTATTCAAATATAGAACAATTGAAAACCCACCGATACTGCCATCTATGAGATTAAAGATAGCAGGATTGTGACTGCATGAAATCATTCCTCAAGGAAACTTTGTGAGGACGTAACCCTCCCCACTCGAACCGAGCATCGAATCTCACAGAGAAGTGCTCGAGGAATGGGGAAGGGCCTCTGTATGGTTCTATGAATCATGACCGGGTAACTTGCTGAATAGCATAGCATGTTAACTAAGAGCGAGCCGAATGACATGGGTTACGGTCAAAGGCAGCCGTTCTCTGTGAATGAAACATAAAACACCATATATATATATTCTAGCTAAACAAAAATATGATATTCATTTACACATATAAATTCCGGACATCAGAATGTACGCAAGAGCTAATATCTGCAAGCGGTAAAACAAGAACCGAGCAAGAACTCGTCGGCTTTATAAATCCCTGTCAGACACATATTCTTCCAAATAACAGATAATACATAAATCCCTGATAAATTCAAACCTCGACTAGTGGATTAATACAACAAAGGGAATGTTAAGATAATGTTTACACATTAAACTTTACAAGGGATCATCGTGGTGATAACCCTCGGACCACCAAACTAAATCTATGAACCAAAAACGGCTTGACTTCCAAAGTGAATCAAAGGAAGGATGGCGCGGCGGAAACTCGGGTTCCCTGCCGTAAAAGAAACCAAGAGGAATGCTTGCGAAATCCACCAAGCATACGCTCGGAGCAATCAGATAGTCTCCTTTAAACCTTAATGAAGGCAGAAAGCCTGTTGACACAGCAAGATTCAGACATGCGTGGAACCATAAGTGTTCAGAGGCAAACTCTTATGGAATGATAATGCTCACCTGAGAACCAGGGGGTCGTGCATGTTCGTTTTGCATGCGGAAACCCGGAGCAGGAACCCTCATCTACGAACAAGAAAAACGAGAAAGTAAGCAGTGAAATGAAAAAGAAATTAATCAACCTTCATGATAAAACAAAACAAAGATAGCATAATGTAAACTAGACCGAATAACAACCTTGCCTTGAAGATTCGAAAGGGAAACAGAGCTTTACCCTGTGTAAAGTTATGCCATGGCAGAGCTTAGCTCTTCGACAAGTTTCCTCTAGAGCAGAGAGTAGACCTCGGTCGAAAATTCTGGAAGTGAAAAGAAACATTCCAATAATATACCCAAACAATGTTATAAGCCAAGTGGAGGATCGACAACCATTGATCCGGGTCATTCCAAGCCCACCGTCAGATGACAAGGGTGAATGACCGCCAACCTGCCACATGAATTCGCGTCGTGCCTCCGCCATTAAGACTATACCTCGGGTTAGCAAGCGGAGTAATGAGGCAGCCAGGCCGCGTGGGTAAAAGCTGGCTAACTGCACCTCTGTGCGCCAAGTGGAGGTTGAAATCCGGCAAGCCGTGGAGGGCGACCGGAAAGGCTAACCTCCGGAAGGCAATTCCGATGGGTGAATCGGAAAATCAACATATACAAATCATATCACGAATTATGTAATTGCCAACAATAAAACAAATCATAAATAACAGTACTGTTAAGGATCCCGAAGTCAGATTTGGGATATATCAGTTTTGGTAAACGTATACATTAGCCAAAGTCCGAACTATCCAGAACGACAATAAAGATATCGAACTCATGTAAAGCGTCGTGATAAGACTGCTAAAGTAACAAATATGTAATATATCCAATGCAATAGCTCTATCCATAATACAAATTAACCATAAGTATATTGTGTGTACCAAACCTTTTACATAAAGTCAAACATAAGGAATGCCATATAATTCAAAAAGGTATTTCATTAATACCGTGATGGTAATATATGTTTGTGTAATATTAAAATTTTCTTTTTTACTGAGGTGTTTATTATTTTAGCTGATGGGAACATGACATTGATGTTAGTATTGAAGCTCTAGTTTTGATAACCAATTGCTCTTTCTCTTACTATCCATATAAAAATATTTATATATTAATAAAAACCTTTTTGTAATGATTGCCAAAAAAACTTATTAAATACATAAAATTTCACTAACAATATCTATTTAAACCATTTTTCACTCCCAATTGACACACAAATGCTTCAATTCAGCCACAAATGCTTCACCTCTCGAGAAAACCAAAATCTTCCCCATTATCCAAATCATTAAATAATTCATGGTTGAGAAAATATAAATGTATACACAGAATCTAAATAAAGGCACCGTGGATGGGTGTTGGTTTTTTTTGTTTTGTTGATTTTAAAATTTGTTATAATTAAACAGATTTTTTTAATAAAATTTGATAATAAAAATGTTTGAATCATATTTTTATTTTTAGGGATAGAAATGAAATTAGTATTATTATGTTTAAAATTTTAAAACTTAATCTTTTGATTTTTATGGTCTTAAAGAGAAAAAAAAAAAAAAATAATAAAATCTGATAATAAAATTTTTTGAGTCATATTTTTAATTAATAAAATCTGATAATAAAATGTTTTGAGTCATATTTTTATTATAGAAATGAAATTAGTATCATCTGGAAACTGAAACAGCTGAAATCTTAAAACTTAACCCTTTGAATTTCCATTCCGGTTGCTCTGTGGAAAAAAAAAAAAAACAGTACACCCTATTTTTGAGACATATTACGATCGCTTATTTCGGGATTGGTAAATAACAAAGTTAGTTAACCAAAAATTAAGAAGTCAAACTACCAGCTAACCTGGAAAGTAGACTCACCAATCAAATTGTTTAGAAAAACTAAATATCAGATATTCTGATGTCTCGGTCGACCTTTACCCTATCAAATTAATCAGGCAGTATGAGAGTCATATCAGATTAGTAAGGCGGCCCTATCCTAGTGTGGACTCAAGGTATTTGGTGGACGTAGAGGGTTTTTATTTCGATTGGATATTTTTATTTTTTGATAGCGAAATGCTTCGTTGTCCACAGTTATTACTACCAGAAACTGCCATCTCTGGTTTTCTGCATCCTGGAATTCAATGCAGTGCGTGGAATAATTTAATACCACGGTAACTGCAACTGGCTATTTCTCTACAACTATGGTAGTGGTCAGCCGCGGCCTACGAACGACCGGTGCCATGCCTACAAATTTATAAAGCAGTATTCTATAATGCGACTTTTTGAAAGCTTTTTCGGGGATTTTTCCGGTCAAAATCCGGCAGCAATTCATTGGAATCTCAAGTTTGATAGCTAGTTTTTGCACAATCAATGGCTCCCAGGGGTTTTTCAGGGGGCTGAATCCAAATATATAGTTAAAAACCCATTTTAACTGCTAAAAATCAAGATTTAACCTCATTTCTTCCGCCGGATTCCGTCACCGAAATCTCCAAAAAATTGCATTATAGACAACTCCATTTATAAATAGACCAGCGCACTTCGGATTCCCTAATATAGTTTATTTCCTAATATAGTCCGGCGCACTTCAGATTCCCAATAGTGATTTTTATAAATAAGCGAATACAGTCCAACTAACTCTGATACAGAGAATGACTGTTGTATACGAATACCTAAATGTCTTCATCGAACTAATATTCAAACCCAACGTGAACGTGCATATCTGGACAATATAAGTTGAGTCGTAGGTGGGCATGAATCCCCTTTCTAGTTCCCCATTCAACGTCGATTTCACGCAACTCCGTAGATGACCTCATCACTGTGAAAAGGCTAAGAGCAGACCCTGTGATATTCTGCACAAGTTTTGTTCATGTTTAGGGTTTCTTTTTGTTTAGGGTGTGCATGTTTAGGGTTTTTTGTTTAGCTTTAGCATGTTCAAGGCTTTAGATGTTTTTGAGTTTTTGATAGTCTTGAATCTAAAAAAAAATATTTAAATATTGCAATAATCAAATAAATTGAAAAGTATTTACCAAAAATTCATCATCCTAGTTAAATTATAATCACGCTCCTACCCTTGCGGTAGCTTTTCAACCGCTTCTTGTCACCAATACTTATGTTCATGGACTACCCCTTAACAATTGATACTTACTTTATTTTTGTTACCAAGTATTATTATTAGCCTTTATACAGATAAAAACCCATACATATTCATCATCAACAACAATTAACACATATACAATTGCACAACAATATAAACGGAGGGGCAACTTCCTGCAATATGAGTCTGTCTGAATCAATATATATAATCTTCTTTTATAAGTACAAGTTAAATCTTGGAAAACTCCAAATTTACACTTACCCAAATTTTCACAATTTCGGCAAACTCGGTTGCCCAGCTCGTCGGCGCCTCCGGGTGGTCGCCACACGACTCACCAACCCTTCGTTCACCTCATTGCACAAACGTGTTGTTTTCCCAACTTGGGTGCGCCTCGTCGTAACCAAGTCGCCACACACAGGTGCCTCCACACGAGTCACACCTCCGTTCACAACTCCAACACTTCACTCGAGTCGCCACACGACTTCACCCGGGTCGCCACACGACTTCGCCTGGTTTGCCCGAACAACCTCACCTGGATCACCATATGACTTCACCCGACTCGTTCGAATGACTTCACCCGGGTTGCCCGACGACCTAACTCGGCTCACCCAATTGACCTCACCCGGCTTGCCACAATGACCTCACCTGGTGTGTCCGAATGACCTCGCCCTAGTTTCCTGCCCAACGACCTCACCCGAGTTTCCTACCCGACGACCTCGCCCGAGTTTCTCACCTGATGCCCTCGCCCGAGTTTCTCACCCAACGACCTCGCCCCAGTTTCTCACCCGATGACCTCGCACGAGTTTCTCAGCCGACGCCCTTGCTCGAGTTTCTCAGCTGACGACCTCGCCCGAGTTTCTCACCCGACGACTTCGTACGAGCTTTTCTGAACGACTTGCCCAAAGTGTGGAAACATCTCCTACGCCCTTCGCACTTTTACACCTGCATCGAACTTCGCACTCCAACCAACTCATAAAAGAACTGCGTGGTGGAATGATGGCTTGTCTCCACAAACCGTTCACCTATGTATATGAGCAGGTGGCAGGTTGTGTCACCTAGCCGACCCACGCCAAACGCCCAACCGACTCACTCATGTGGTGATGTCTCACCCAAGAGGAGGGTCGGCCCACCCAACTCGTGGGAGCACCCCCTCAAGGCTCGCCCAACACCTATATGAACTCGTCCAAGGCTCATTCAACCTCATTTCGCACATGCTCCTAGCACACACTTCGTACAGTGAAGGTGACCCGGACCGCAGATCCGTACATCCTCCCCCACCTGAAGTCATCGTCGTCCTCGACAATATCTCATCCCAGCAACCATCTGTCACCAAGATATCAATACCAAGGCATACACCCCATCGGTATGTCATACATTGGAAAATCATCTCAATCCATGATCATCAACCACCCTGTCACAGTCTCCTGATGCTGCTCTCCATCATGGAAGGCTGACCCCTCCACCTCAAGCTACATGCTTCCTACAACATATCGTGTCAACCTCATAATGTGTCGTCCTCGTGTGAGCTACTTCCATGATACTCCAACACAATGCTAACACATCTCTGTACACATCGGCCCCCATGTTTGAACTAGTTGGGTAGCTAATCCAGCTGTCACGCTCAAACCATTAGGATGCACATCCTCATGCCACCATCAGTCATTTCTCAGAGCATCCTGTCACGTCATCAACTCGATTAAGAATCCATCTCCATATGAGTAAGCCATGTCCAAGTCCATGAAGTAGTCTCCCTCTCATATGCAACATGTTGTCTATGATGTTTGGTGTCAATGTGCCGCATGAAATCAGCGACATCTATCCCAACATCATCCATTTGCAAAACATCCATCTCCTCAAAGTGAAGAGATCCTCTCCTCATACTCCGACTCTCGACGTGCCACATCCAGGTCCATGAAGTCACCTCCATCATATCTGTATGTGCCATCCCTCAAGTCTGTCATAGAAACAAGTATACACTTATCTCATCTATCCATGTGCTGCCCATGATCATAGATCAATCAGCTCCCATGTGTCAAAAGTGGTTAAGTCTTGCTCAACAAAGTGTTGCCACCAAGGCATCATCGTAACTCCATTACTCCAAAGTGTCTCATATCGATCATCCACATCAAGTCACTATTCCAAGCCACATCCATACATGTACTCGAAAGTATGCATCCCATCCTGCATCAAAGTCTCTGAGCTCAGCTCCTCAATGCATCAAATCCTCCAAGTCCACCATATATGAAGTCCCAAAAGTCACAACAATCTCATCTCATCATGAGCTCCATGAGTCATCTCCAACCAACACTCTAGCAAGCATACAAGTCTCGACCCAAAAGTCTCTGCAAGATGCCTCAAATCTCCATGTAGTAGGAATGCTCCATAGTCTGCTCACAACTCCATCCAAGTCCATGGCCTTGTTATACAAGTGTGCACAACCTCTCCATCGGCTCATAAGTAAAATATATCCATGTCGCATCAGCAAATCCACTTGTACAACATCTCTGCCTTGGCACTCCTCATTGGATGCCAATAAGTGACACCTCTACAAGTGCTTCTGCATAATGTCCCTGCATAAGACTGCGATGCTCCATATCTCCAACCTACTGTCCATGACTAAGTTGCCCATGTTGTCCAACCAAGTATACCCATCACAACAATCGGTCATCCTCATCCAAGCTGCAACCTTTGGTCTAGTGAACTCAGTCACCCAACCATATCATCATCATATCATGAGTCTCTTCCATCATAGCTCCCCAACTAAAGGTTCCACCAAGACTTGCTCTTGGTCTCGGCCATGAGAAGTCCACCCAAGTATCATCATATCTCAAGTGTGTGCCCTCCTCCAATCTATCCATGAGTCATGACGGGCACTTAGCCAATTCTCCATGTGGCTAAAGCATCACCCATTCTTCCAAAATGATCATCATGTTCCTCCCTTGTCACGGGCCTTTGTACCCTCTACCATAAGGTCACAAACAACCCCAATAAGTCCTGCAATAGTCAACAATCCTTGATTTTCGATACAAGGTCTCATCATAGACATCCATGGTAAGATGCTCCCCTACATCAACAAACTAATTTTGCTCTTCCCTACATATGGTTCATCTCCCAAAAGCTCAAATGAAACACAAGTATCAATATTACTTACATCATCATCATGAGGCTCCTCCATGTGAGTATCCTCATCTATCCATGTCTGCAAATAACATGATCCTAGTCCAACTTGATCAATCTCAAGTTCATCCCCCATCATGGTCATGTCTACAACATCCTCAGACGTCACAACTTCCTCTTCCTTGTCAGCACAATCTGCAACTTCATCCTGCTCCATTGTCTAGCCAAGTTTAAGAAGTTCGTCTTCAAAATTCCTTTCCAAGAATTCAAGTTTATTTCGAATCCGTGGGTTCTCCTCTTTCATTTGCTTCAACCTGTATAAGGTAAGAAAGAGCTTCCCTTAGCATTCTTCCAAACCTACCATGCCTTGTCGTTTAGCTTGGCCCAAACATAATGCTTCACCTCCGCTAGACCTATTTCACCATTCACCTGAATCACCTTGATATTCCACCTGTCACCTGCAAAACTTGAACTTCCTGCCAAGTCTTTGGTCTTCGTAGAATCAGCTCCTTGATTCAGTTCACCATCTCTTAGATTTCTTAAAAAAAATCACCCACCAAAAAGTCACAATCTATGTGAAATTCTGGCCTTAATAGACAGCGCCTTTATATGCATTTCTATATGTATTTATTTTATTTTTTCCATGAATCAATGGTTTCAATTAGGGAAAAGGATCACAATCATGTATTTATACTTGTCTATTACTTCTATCTACACAATCTACATGAAATTTTGACCTGAATAGACGACGTCGAAATGTATTTATTTTAATTTTTATTTTTTTCGTGAATCGATGGTGTCAATTAGGGCAAAGGCTCGCATTTGTGTATTTATACTTGTCTATTGCCTCTATCTATAGTTCTATTTAGCTTAACTCTCCATAGTTGCCAATTAGCAGCCTCTGCAATAAATCTCAATGGATAATGGATGGATGTTATTGTATTCTGTGACAGGTTTCACCTTAATCTTTATATTCTTTGTCTTTGATGTGTGGAGGAGGAAGACTTATCGCAGGCTTCCTCCGGGTCCTCCAGGGTGGCCAATTATAGGAAACCTATTCCAGTTGGGTAACAAACCTCACGAAGCTCTCTTCCACCTCTCTTAGAACTACGGCCCTCTCATGTGCGTCTCTCTTGAAATGAAAACTACAGTGGTAGTCTCCTCTCCGGCCATGGCAAAGCAAGTTCTCAAGACCCATGACCATGTTTTTGCGGGTTGAACAGCCATACAGTCAATTCAGTTCCTTTCTTACGACAAGTCCTCAGTAATTTGGGCCCAATATGGATCCCACTGGCGTTTGCTCAGACGCATATCCAATACAAAGCTCTTCAGTGTCAAGAGGTTAGAAGCCCTGGAACATTTGAGAAGAGATGAAGTATTCCGAACAATCAAGTAGATTCTATTGGGAAGTAGAGAGGGGCAAAGTGTAAACGTCGGAGAGATGATGTCCCACTTCACTCTTAATATGTGAGGCAAGATGACCTTTGGTAAAGACATGTTCCATCCCAATTCTCCAGCTTTCCATGAGTTCAAAGATGGTATTTGGGAATGGGCGGTGAATGAGCTTCCAATTTGGCAGACTACTTTCCCCTTCTTCAATGGATGGATCCTCAGGGTGTGAGACGTAACACAACATTCTATTTGGGAAGGGAATTTGGTATTATTAACAAATTCATAGAGAACCACCTCGCCACAAAAGGAAAAACGACGGACGCGAGTGATGGTCCTGAGGATTTGTTAAATTCTCTATTGGAAATGAGAGGTGATGATTTTACTCTCACCGACATTAGAGTCTACTTAACTGTAATCATTTCCATTCTCCATTGTTAGTATCATACAATAAGGCTATTGACGTATTTAATGATAGATGGTATCTTATTCTAAAGTATTGGAGTATACTAGTGAATTCACACTGCCAAAGTAATTTCTCTTATGGCCAATTGCTTGATGCAGGACATATTTGCGGCAGGAAGCGACACTACCGCGAAGACCATGGAGTGGGCGATGGCAGAACTTATACGGAATCCGGAGAGAATGAAATGAGCCCAGGTCGAGTTGGACCAGGTAGTTGGGCGCAACAGAAGGGTCAAAGAAAGTGACACCAATCATCTGTCGTATCTTTGTGCAGTGGTGAAAGAAGGGTTCTGACTACACCCAGTAGTTCCTCTGCTCGTTCCACACAGAGGAGATAGTGATTGTGAGATTGAGGGATTGTGTGCAAAGCCTCCATGAGGTAAGGAAATGTTTGTTGAACCCATTTCCTAGTGAGCCACTTTCCCTAGTAAAGGAGTTGGCTTGCTTTGATAACATGATATAGCAGGACCATTCACTGGAAATATATCTTGATCTACATGTCCATGGTCCTATTAGTTTTTTCATGTTCTATGCATCTTGAGTGAAGATTTATTGGTGTCAGCTACTTAGAAATGTTTGAGTGTCCAGCAATGGAGGAAAGTATGGTCACAGCCGATCCACATTGAATATTGGGTGCAGGCTAAGGAATGGTGGAAAGTTGAGCTCCAAAGAATTGTCCGCTGCAACCTTAGTGATGGTGTAAGTCCCATATCGAAGTGGGTGAATCTTGTAGTGAGGCCCAGTGAGATGCTCCTTCTGCAAATGTAACCAAACTTTGTTGCCCATCTAGAATTTGTGTGGCCCTCGATGTTGATCATGACGTTGTTTATACTTATCATTTTCTCTATCCAATATGTCACAGACTTGTTGGTAGATGTGCTGAATGTGCTCAATGAATCTGTCAACCCTGCCAGCTTTGTACTAAACATGAGCCAAACAGGGAAAATTTTAAGAACCACCCTAAATTTATATGTATAATAAATGGGTGAATCCCCATGATACATAGTAAAAATGGGAGGCGATTTTATTATATATATTATATATATATATTATATATATATATATTGGCAAATCTCTCACCAGATCATATTATCTTCTAAAGTCATGGTGAATCTCTCATTGAATGAAAAAATCTTGTAAGATCTTGGAAAATCCTTCACTGAATAATAAAACATTGTCAACTCTTGGCGAATGTTTTGTTAAATTATGAAACCATATATGATAATAATAAAACATATTCATTATTAAACTGTAATATACTAACATACATGTTTGGAAAAAAGAAACATAATTTTCGCTTCCTACAAACAATGTTGCAACTTTTAGTGGCCATGTTTGTCATGGTAGGAGAGATTAATGTTTTCTCTACCACTTTTGTCAAGCTATCAAATTTCTTTCTTATTCCATAGACTCCAACTGCGAGATAAACAAAAAAACACGTCAAGTTTGTTTACCCCAACATGCCAACAAGTAGCAAGCCCTAACTATATAGTATAATGAGGTAGTAGGTATCCCAAAGGCCTGAATGGGATCCAATGGAAAGAAGTGACCATTGTGAGAAGCCTTCCAATCAATATATAAATGCAGATTTATTATTATTTTAATTGGAAATCTTCAATTAAATAATAAAATTTAATTACATCTCTCCCAATCTAACTTTTTTATTAGCATAATTCACTACATTCATACCATTTTTAACAATGTTGTAACATGTGGATTAATTTCCTTTTTGGTGCACAACCTCTACTTTTTAGGACAATATGGTTGTTAGGTCCCTATACTACTAGTGTAACCCCTTATTGTTATTATTACAACTCTCTTATTATATTGGTGTGCCCATGTAGTCCCCATATTGTTACTATTGTGCCCCATAGAAGCCCACTATTGTTATTATTGTACCCTTACATTATTATTTTTATGTCGGCTCTAACTATATTATTACCCCTTAGACTCCTATATATAGAAAATAGGTCTTAGCATTTGTATCATCCAAGAATTGTTCGTTTGTGTAATATAAAGGAGGTTTCCCCCTTGAAGAGGCTGAATTCTAAGGCGTTCATAATATAATCAGAACCAACATAACAATAATAATGTAAGGACACAATAATAACAATACGGGAACTACATGGGTACAACAATATAATAAGGGGGTTTTACTAATAACAATAAGGGGTTACACTAGTAGTATAAGGGCCTAACATGCCCCTCTCCTTCAAAAAGTGTTGATTGATTTGGGTAGTACCCATAATTTTATTAATTGTAAGATAGCCAAGGACCTGAATTGCTTCCTAGATCCAGCATCAGAATGTCAAGTGACGGTTCTAAGTGGAGAAACCATAAATTGCTTTGGAAAGTACCATAATATCAAGCTATCCATGGGAGAATATGTATTCAATAGCCCAATGTTTTCCGTTCCAATGGGTGGTGCTCATGTTGTACTAGGAGTCCAATGACTACATTCCTTGGGTACAATAGCTTTTAATTTTCACGAACTTTTTATGAAATTTTCTTCAGACGGAAAGGAAGTGGAAATAAGGGGTTACACTAGTAGTATAGGGACCTAACAATGGTGCAGTGACCCAACCCCTACAGATCATTATTACAAACTAAGAATAGCAGAGAAGATGAAAGGTTGTACAAACTAGCATATTTTTCAAACAACTAATCCAAGATCGGTACCTAACTTTTTCATGAAGATACCATATTGAGAATGTTTGAAAATGGTGGGAAATCTAGGCAACGACTATCTCTCTTCTGCAAGGGTGATGTAAAAAGAGTTAAGATTTCATTGTTTTGAATTTTTTTTTTAAATAAAAAAACCAATATTAATGGAGATATCCGTATTTTTTACTAAACTTTGTGAAGTGACTAAATGCACTTCAACCATTCACCTTAATATTTTTTTACAATATAATTTCCTAAGTCTATTTAATATCTTTATTATCATAAAAACCAACCTATATCTATCTTAACTCCACATCTACCACTCTTAGAGGGATGAAATCTATTTATCCCTCCCACAACTTGGTAGATCCAGAATTAAGATCGATCTAAACTGATATAATTTCCCCTTTAAATCGTCTATGCTCACATGAATACCATGGTATTACCATGGGTTATCATAAACATAGAGCTTAAAAACTACTATTAGTCATTTATAAAAACTAATAAAATTAATAATTCATTTTTAATTTTTATTTTTTATTTTAATCAGGTTAAAATGTTTAAGTGGCATTAAATTACAAGATCCATTTTTACTCTTGATCTACGAAGCTCCGAGAGGGATCAAATATTTTTTACTCTATGTTAGTTTGCATATCACGATATTTTTAAGTGACAATAAATTACAAGATCCATTTTTACTCTTGATCTACTAAAGCCCGAGAGGGATCAAATATTTTTCACTCTATGTTAGTTTGCATATCACAATATTTGATGGAGAGTAAAGATGGATCTATGCCAGTTTAATTCCCCCTAAAATACGGGGCATTCCATGTGAATACTATTGGTCAATACCATGTGCTATCTTTATTTTTATTAATACTAATATTAGGGTTAATAATGTCTTTTTGCATGGTATTAATAATAATTTGGCCCATGGTATTTGGCCCATAGACTTCACCTAAATATAACACATTTTTTGAGTGTTCATAAATATAAGGTGGCTTATGGAGTAATTATAAAAAATGTTTTATTTATTTACCATACCTCTCGTTTATTTATATTTTTATTAATTTACCATACCTTTTTTATAAATATGGTATTTGGCCAATATGATTCAATTAAATCAAAGCTCTTTTTTGAGCCTTCTTAAATAGAAAGAGGGTTATGGACTAAATATAGAAAGAGGTTTTATTTATTTACCATACCTATAGTTTATTTATATTTTTATTTATTTACCATACCTTTGAAATATGAAAAGAGGTTTCATTTTTTTACCATACCTCCACTTTATTTATATTTTTATTTATTTACATGCTTGCGTGTTCATAAATATAAGGTGACATATGGAGTAAATATAATTTTTTTTTTTCATAAATATAAGGTGACATGTGGAGTAAATATAAAATAATGTTTTATTTATTTACCATATGTCTCTTTTATTTATATTTTTATTAATTTACCATACCTCTTTTATAAATATGGTATTTGGCCCATAGGATTCACTTAAATGAAACCTCGTTTTTTAGCCTTCTTAAATAAAAACAGGGTTATGGACTAAATATAAAAAGAGGTTTATTTATTTACCATACCTCTAGTTTATTTGTGTTTTTATTTATTTACCATACCTTTGGAGTAAGTATAAAAATAGTTTTTATTTATTTACCATACCTCCACTGTATTTATATTTTTATTTATAACTATCATAAATACATTTTCTTGAAAATGAGGGCCAATGGAAGATTGTAACTCCTAATTTCAAGGGCTAAATTTACTTTTTTTACCTTCTTCCTTAAAATAAGGTGGGTTAACCTCCATACCTAATTTCTTTATAAAATAAATTTGAGGCGATTTGTAACAATGTACTATGATACAAAATATTCGATCAATAAAAATATAAAACCCCTTAATTTAGCCCAAGGATGAAAATTTGCCGTTAAAATTTTCCATGGAGCCAAATCTACCTGAGTACTTGCAAATTGTATGGAAACATCAATGGGACATAGTGTCTCGAATCCTAATCCCACCTAAAAGGGGTTGTGATCAGTTGAGTTGTGGACAACGCTATTGTAGTTATGTTTGACATAGGGAAGGCTACATCCCATATGTGTGGGTGCTTCAAGTTGTACATGCACATGATGTGCGCGATCATTCTGTTGACGACCTCTATTTAGCCATCAGTTTGGGGGTAGAAGGTTGTGGACTCAGTGAACTTGGTATCCAGGAACAACCAGAGTCTTGACCATAATGCACTTAGGAACCAACTGCCCCGATCTAAGATGATGGACTGTTGGATCCCAACGTGTACCCATACTCATTCAATGAAGATTTTCGTAGTGGAATCTATTGTGATACTCTTGTTTCAGGCTGCCAAAATGGACATCTCAGAGAATTTATCGACGACCAAAAAAGAACAGTCATTTCCATGCTTGGTAGAAGGAAGGCTCCACATGTAATCCATGGAGATGGATTCCCACAGTTGGCTAGGAGTAGGAAAGGGAGTATACAGGCCTTGCATTTTTATTGTAGGTTTGGTAATGGCACACGCAATGTAAGATCTGATGCACTTCCCAACATCCTTTCAAAGTTTCAACAAATAAAAATACATTTGCATCACTACCATTGTCTTATCTACCCCAAAATGTCCAGCGACCAAATTGTAGTGCACCTCCCAAATCATCTTTGCATGCTCGCTTAAAGGAACACATAAGTGTCCTAGGTGGAATAACATTGTGTCCTGGAGGTTAAATTCTATAGCATGCTTACCTTTTAGGAGCATCTAGTATGTGGGGTCCAATTGTAGATTACTCTTATAAAGATGTGGCCATTCTAAATTCTCATGTTCACAAGAGTCAAGCACAGTGGTCAGTGCTATGACTAGTGGACTGAGGCAGTCTGCAACATTATTGGTGCTTCCCTTATCGTACTTAATGTTCAATGGAACTATTGCAAGTATGTGAACCATTTGTGATGGTGATCATTATGCAACTTTCCTTGTGTCTATATGAACTGCAAGGGTCAGTGATCTATCAGGATGACCATTTACTTCCCCATAATGTAATTCTTTCACTATCGGCAGGTCTAAACAATGGAATACATCTCTTTTTCATAGGTGGCTTACTTTCGAACTATGTATCAAAGTGTCTCACTATGATATGACACTAGATGCCCCTGCTAAGTAAGAACTGCCCCGATAGCATAGTCGGAGGCATCTTTCTCATTCTCAAATGGTTGTTATAAATCTGGTAATGTGAGCACTAGTGCAAAGAAAAGGGGATACATCAACTCAGAAAACACCTTCTATTGGGATTCATACCAAAATAACTTTTCTTTTTCTCCACCCTTGGTGACTTGACTCAAAGGCCAAGTGATATGAGAGAAACACAACATGAACCTGCATTAGAAATTGGTAAGACCTAAAAAGCTATGTAGGTCTGCTAGAATGGTTGGGGCTGGCCAATCTTGAATAACTTGTATCTTGGTTGGGTCCACATGCACACCTCTATCACCAATGATGTACCCTAGATATTGAACCTGTGTCATACCAAAAATTCATTTCTCCAAATCGGCATAAAACTTTTGTTGTCGAAGGGTTTGTAGGACCTACTAAATATGGTGTAGGTGCTCTTCCCAAATATAGTTGAAGATCAGGATGTCGTCCAAATAAACTACCATGAATGAGTTGGTGAAGGGCCGCAAGATGTTATCCATTAGCCTCATAAAGGTTCTGGGAGCATTCACCAACCCGAAAGGCTTGCCTAGCCATTTGAAAAGGCCCTCCTTATATTTGAAGGTAGTCTTCCACACATTGGAGGATTCGATTCACACCTAGTGATAATTAGACTTAAAATCAATCTTGTTGAAATATCCCCCCCCCCTTGTGATATTCTAGAAGGTCATCAATCTATGGCATTCGATACTTATTCCAGACTGTGATCTTATTTAGTGCTCGATAGCCAATACAAAGTCTTTAGGTGTTGTCTTTCTTTTATACCAACACAATCACGCTCCTAAAAGGTGATGAACTTGGCCTGATATGCCCTTTCTTCAACAGCTCCTGAATCCGCCTCTTAATTCCATCATTCTCTAGAACAAAGCATTGGTAGATTGATCCATTAGGTAGCAACACGCTAGGGTTCAGATCGATAGAGTGCTTGACCTGAAGGTGTAGGGGTACCCTTGTGGGTGATGAGAAGATGTCCATGTCTATAGGCCGTGGATGTGGCCATAGTATTCTTCTTGCCCTGAGGGTGAGTCATAAAGAAGACAAATTTCCTGCTCTCAGAAATGAGCTTAATGCATTAATTCACAGAACTGAAAGAGATGGTTGTAGGTGGTGCTACCTCTAATATCCTGAATAAATTATTTCCCAAAGAAATAATAACTTTGTGAGGCCTAGAATCATACACATTTTGACGCTTCCACAAGTATGGTTGGCCTCATAATACATCACAAACTACAAGAGAAGGGACATCACACATTACCTCATCTATGAAGGTCTTGATGATGTAGGGAAGGAAACATTGTTGTCTCACACAAAGATCTTATCCTTAGTGAAGCTACCCAATATTGTATGGCTACGGGTGTTGTGTGGTATGGTAGGCCCAACCAATTCATGACCTTTATTGAAATGAGGTTCTTTTGGCTTCCACTATTGATAATGAACTACAGTGGAGAACCCTTAACCCAAATTTGTGAGTGGAAGAGATGCTCCCCCTCTTCTGGATCGTGAGGCTCAATATTTTGGATATTTGTTGTGGAAATGGTGGCATTGGTCTCCACATCAATAATATTCTTCCATTTCTCACTCCCCTTGTTGGCTTCTAACTTGGAGTTGGAACATGCATCTAATTTTGAAGTATTTATCTCATCCACCAATGAGTGCTTGGCCTGACACTCACTCGTGTTGTGACTGGGGATCTTATGGAACTCACAACATTTTCCTATGCCCATCTTTGTCTTCGTGGTGTTTTTCTCTGCATGTGGATTCAGAGGTAGTCCTAGGTCACCCCGCCTTTGATTTTTCCTTTGTTTTTTTGTTTGGGAGCGCCTTTCCCTCTTTTGGATTTGCAAATCCAAAGTCTTGATTCTTCTATTTAAATTTCTTCTCAATCTTGACAGTGTATCGATAGGTGATGCCAAGTGAGGAGATGTCCAGGAACTCTATCTTGTCTTGGATGTAGTTGTGTAGATAATCATGGTACTTGGTTAATACATTCTGCTCAGAATCCTTGATATCTAATTACGTGTGAAGTGTATGAAAATTATTTGTGAACTCTAGCACGCCTTGGTCCCTTCCCCGCCACAACGTGGTCCACTTCATGTATTTATCTTCATGGCTCCTAACACAGTAATAATTATCCTTTATGGTATCTCGGAAATGATTCCAAGTGGGTGTAGCTGAAAATAGTGAGGATTTTGCCTCTTCCTTCTTCTAACAGTAAGTTTGCCACCAACCCTTAACCCGAGAGGCATCCTTATGGACTGCAAAAGTAATATTTTCTTAATTGGAAAAATCATGAACTGAAAAATATCCTTCCAACATATTTAACCATTTATCTATGATGTACATACCTATCTGGCCTCAAAATATGGATATGTCAAGGTTTACTTGTACCTTAAAGGGAGTGGCACCTCCAGAGTGGATGCTAGATAAAGATGTGTCACTTTTGGGTAGTCGCTAAAGGATCTAGGCAAAGTTATCCATCATCACATTCCTCTGTCACTCAAAGGCTTCGTCGAGAAATATTTTCAAAGGATCTCCTTCTCTCTCATATTTATTTTCTTCTGCCATGGGATATCATTTGGGTTTGCAAGGCTGGTCTTACAAAGGTTTAACGAGTTCGAGCCCTAACTCCTTATACCTTCACCTCATTGGGGACATACAAAGAAAAACAAAGAAAGAGTAGACCATTGTAATACCACTGATCCAAACTTATGCAGGAATGCAACAGAATATATATATAAACATAAACACAGAGATGCAGTATAAATAAATTTGTATTTCATTAATATCAAATAACTGAAAGATGCTTACAAGCAAAATGGAAATATACTACCTCAAGCGATGGTAGCTTATATCTAAGAAGAGATGTGGTGGCTAAATGCCTCTGAACTGTATTACAATGAGTCTCAAGAACCTTTCTATTATTGAACACCAATGGGAAATCCTAAACAACAAAAAACCTAACCCTAGGAGATGCAATGCCAAGAGTTTGTGGGCCCTGTTGGCTTAGTTGGTCAGCCAACTTCCCGAGGTCGTAACTTGGTTATATGATCTCTATTTGGTGTGTATGAAACCTCATTAGAAATATATATCCGAGTACTATAGGATTTGAGGTAGGCTCATAGATTAGGGAAAGAGTTTTTGCGAACATCAAAAAACCACCGTTTAGGGGGTCAAACTAGCTTGGAAACTTCAGGACCTAAAAAACTGCTAAAAATAGTAAATTTTGTTATAATCAAGGAAACTTATGAAACCAAATGGTGGTTTAGGTGGAATAGGTGGGTGGCCACGAATATCCACCTAGATCAAAGGTTGGAAAGATTCTTGATATCAGAGGATTATTGATGTAATGGATGGATATGGAAGCCAATCTTCTCCCCTACTGGGGCTCAGATCATTGGTCAGTGGTGTTGATAATTGCAATGCTAGGTACCCCTAAAAATAGACCATTCTAGATCACCCCTCATTTATGAATAATATGAAAAAATGGTGGGAAGATTCGCTCCCAATCTAGGGTATCAAGATGTTTAATTACAGGTCAGGTTGAGATATATTAAAACTCGACTAGGAACAAGACATAGTTTGGTAACATATTTTAGGAAAAAAGAGATTTTGAACTGAAGATGGAGGTGTTACAAAAAGTGTTGATTAAAGAAGGATAGACGGAGAAAAGGGAGAATGAGGAAACAAAGATTATGAAGTAATTGGAGAAAATATTCCTTCAGGAAGAAGTCTTATGGAAACAAAAATCATGAGTCCTGTGGATTCGGGAAGGTGAAAATAATACTAAATTATTTCACCATTCGTAAATTGAACACCGAAACTCTAATCAAATCCTCAAGATTAAGGATAAGATGGGGCAGTTTTATGAAGCACGCCAAGACATTGAGTAGATATTGGTTCAACACATTCAAAAGATTATGGAGGAACCCATGCTTGATATATCAAAATCCATTCATAAGGTAGTAAATCATATTCCAAAATCGATAATAGATGAGCATAATAATAATTTATAAACCCATCTCCATGGAATAAGTGGCTGAGGCGGTAAATGAGATGCATAATGGTAAGGTGCCAAGTCCAGATGGATTCACCAATGATTTCTTCAGCCTGCTGGGAAATAGTCAAGGCATATGTTTTTGAGGTGGTGGTTGACTGCCAGGACTCAACTACAATCCTTAAGGCTCTAAAATCTACTTTTATCGCTCTTATTCTGAAGGAGGAAAAGGAAAGTACCCCTCATAAATTTCGACTGATATCTCCTTGCAATGTGGTATACAAGATTATGTCAAAATTTCTCACCAAACGGATCAAAACAATAATTCCTATATTCATCTCAGAAGAATAGTCAAGTTTTGTGGAAGGTAGGCAAATTATGGATAATATGATTCATGCTCATGTTATTTCCCAATCTCTAAAGAGCCTGGGGAAGGCAGGGTGATAATACAACTTAACCTTTCGAATGTGTATGATAAGATTAGCTGGTAATATATGGAGGCAATCTTAAGGGCCTTTGTGTTTGATAATAGATGGAAAAACTATATAATGGCCTTGGTCACCTCTCCCATGTTTTTTATTTTTGCTAAATGACACTCTTACAAAATTTTTCCCTTCCTCGAGAATTTTCCAAGGTGACCCTATGTCACTGTTCATGTTTGTTATAATGATGAAGGCCTGGGTAGGGTAATTTCATCATCTACTAGGAATGAGGACATTAATTGGCTCTAATGATATTAAGGATGTCTGACTACCATGCACGAGAAGTTTGTCGACGATACCATGTTACATGGTATCCCTACAGTGAAGGAAGCTCGTTCATTCAAGGCTATCATGGATACTTTTGCAGCCACCTTATGTATGGAGATAAACCACTCCAAATCTATGATTTTTTTATTCAACACACATATTGCTATTCATAGAAATTTGGCTGTTATCCTAATATTTCAAAGGAAATGTATTCCTTCCAAATTTTTGGGAATCCCTCTAATTGTTCAATCCCGAAAGAAATCAAATTGGGAGAAGGTTGTCACGAGTTTGGAGGATAGGGTGAAAACATGGATTGTTAGAGCAGTTTACCGCATAGGTGTTCTAGTCTTGACTATAGTCGTTTTGCAATCAATTCCGACGTATATGTTATCAATACTCACAACTCCCAAAGGGGTTTTGCAAAAAGTCAAATATATTAAAAGGATTGTTTTATGGAGAGAAGTTGAGGATAAGAGAAAGTGGATTTATTTAGCCTGGAACACTGTATGTGAACCAAAATCTTCAAGAGGCCTGGGTCTACAATATCCAAAGATGGCCAATAAAATGAGTGGAGCTAAAATTTCGTGGTGACGGCTAAAAGGAGGGTCAACACCATGGGCCCATCTCCAGAGAGAAAAATATACCCCCAACCAGTCTACGCAAGATCTTCTTTGTATGTCACGAACAATTCAAGGTTCAACGATATGAAATATGGCCTGCAAAAATATATAAATGATATAAATACATTGCTTTTGGTATATCAATGATGGAAGTTCAACTTTGTTTTGGGAATATTCTTGGAAATAACAACCCAGTTTAAGCAAGGAAGAGTGGTGCCCAATCCAATTATTTATTGAGAGTCAGGGTTGCAGAGAAGTGCACCAATTTTGGGAATAGGGGTTGGATGGAAATAAATGGAAAAAAGTGAAACCTTAGCCTCTTTCAGAACTGCATCTAGTATACCAAGTGGTCCATGGATTAGTAGAGGAATTAAGTCGGAGAAGAATCCTCTATAACTAGGACCATGATCAATTAAGGTGGGGGCATAAAGAATGAGTGTAATTTAATCTCAAGGAGGTGAAAGTGTATATAGAATGTGATCAAAGTGAGGCAATCGATCCATCTTGGAAGAAACTGTGGTCATCGCCCCAGCGGCCGAAAATTAAAACCTTCCTATGGTTGTTGTTGCACAAGAAAGTTCTCATATGGGAAAATCTAGTGAAGAGAGAATTTATTGGAGCCTCATGGTGTTTTCTCTATGAAGTGGAGAGGAAAACCCAAATAATATTTTAAACACCTATAGTTATACGTTTATCATATGGGATTGGATGGCTTATATCTTCTGTCTAACTGAAAGAATCAGGGACAATATACAAGAAACTATTAGGAAATGGTGAGGGAATTACACTAAGAATGAAATGGTAAACCTTACCTGGTGCTTAGTTCCTAGTTTCATCAATTAGTTAGTTTGGAAGGAAATTAATAGATGAATTTTCCAGAACAAGAAGCTTTTTGCAAAACACCTGTTGGAATCAATTCAATGCCAGCTAAAGGAAATGGTAATTAGTAAAGGCCCCAAAATATCAGAGGAACATCCATCACCACAAGAGGAACGAGTGTTAAAGCTCTTAGAGCTAGATTACCTTAGTATGCAGGTGTCTTGAAAAAGAGATCTTAAAATCCAGTTGGGTTCATTGATTTAGTTTCCCCCCTCCCCCCAAGGTTTCTTTAAGTTAAGTTTTGATGGGGCATCTAAAGGAAACCCTGGTAGCATAGGAGTAGGTGGAGTTATACAAGGATGGATAGGGAAAATTTGCAAGGTATTTTTCATAAACTTGGAACATGCCTCCACAACATAGCTGGATTTTAGGCCTTGGAACAAGGGCTTGAAATTTTGGCTCGAGACAGAATTTTTAATGCTACTATAGAAGGATACTCAAATATAGCCATCCAAGCAATGTGTAGGCTAGAGTGTGGCTCACAAGTAAGGAAGGTCATGAGGAATCAACGTCTGGCACAATTAATCTAGTGCATACAACAACAACTAGTGACTTTCATAATAGTAGATTTCAACCTAGTTCTGAGGTCAACAAATGTGGTGGTGAAGAGGCTGGCCAATGAATAGGTAGCCAACATGCACAAGTTTACTGAAGTGGCTTGGAGGGATATCCAAGAGTGAGAACTTAAGGAAGAATGTTAAAATTTTTCTAAACGAGATAGCTCCACGAAAGCTGGTAATGAGCACAATGCATAGGCAAGCCCGACCTCAAGAAGAACCTCACCTACTCACATGATTGATTAATTTGTGATCATGAAAGCAAGAGGAATTTCAAAACGAGATGAGAGAATGGGCACATGAGATCATTGCATGGAAAGAGTGACGACCAAAGGTGGCGAAGTTATGAACACCCCCATCAAGGCAAGTCATGTAGGTTGGTTCATAAACGATAAGAAGATGACTGAGAGGTGGGAAGGTACGATACTAGCAGAGGATATGTACAAGAGGAGGAAAATTGTGATTATTCTATACAAGTTGTTGAGCCTGGCGAATGAAAGGGATAGATGGAACATGCTCACACATAGTGACAATCTTATCGCCAACAAATCTAATGATGCAAATATGTTAAGGAAAAATACCAAAAAATCAGTAAGACAAAGCAGTCCAACATAATAGGCTTTAAATTATGGGCTCGAATCCCTCTTTTGCGATTTTTGTTTGGAAATTGAGCACTGTTGGAATAGTAGAACCTTGATAAGAGAAGTATCGAAGGCAAGGAAGGATTTTGAGTCAAGTATGGATAAAATTAGGCATTCAGTTTGCAGGTCAAAAGGGAGACCTAAAGCGGAGGCAAAAGGGGCGGGTTGTAGTAAGCGTTCTCATATAGAATGGCAAAAATGGAAGCAACTAATGCTTTTCACACTACGGTACCATAAGAGGACAAAGAAGTGGTGTAGGTTTGGGAGGAAGAGGTTCACAAGCAAAGGAGGGCTACTCCGGACAGTCGAATAGAGGAGGAGGTCAACTGGATCATAGACACGGAAGAAACTACAACTTGTGCGATCCTCTACCATAATACCATAGAAACAACATGGCATGTAAAGACCATAGTGGGAAACTTACAATTAAGAGCATCAACGAAAAGGACCAAAGGTCAAATGGATACCTTAAATCAATTGAGGGCCATCAACCAAAGAGTGGGAGGTATTGAATCGGTCCTGAAGGGGCTGATTAATATTGAGAAGTTGCAGGATGGTCGTATAAGTGATCTGAACACTATGTTTACCATTTATGTTAAGTACATTCATAATGTAAATATCACTTTGGGGGAAGCTAAAGGATAATTAGCCCATGTGTGAAAGTATAAGGCTCGGACAGTCGACGGCTCTGGTGACACTTCAGTAGTGGCTCCAACAAAAGCAATGTCTAACAAGGCTCCTGTAGAATGAGGTTCGAGAATAGGGAAATTTTGTTTTGGTTTACTATGTCATTAGGCTATTTAGATATCAGTTTAATTATGTAGGCTAGTAGTTTTTTTGTAAAATATAGGTTTGTAAACTAGGGTTATCAAAAATATCAACTAGGTAGACCTTATTGTGATTGTAGTCATAGTAGTAAGTATTGTAGTCATAGTAGTAAATATTTAGAGTCCTTTAAGTGGCACAAGAAACATAAGACTTTAGTGGTATTTTTGGACAAAAGTGGTACAATCTATTTCTATGTGTGTGTATGTGTGTGTGTGTTATTAACTTGAGTATGAACTATTTTCAAGGATTTTAATTTTGGATGGTTAAACTCATCTAATAATATTGCAACCATACCCAGGTGCAAATCATTCCTCAAGTTTTGCAATCTAAAAGAGATTGGCACCTTGAGGATAAGAGTTAGATGGATCTATGCTAATTACCTAACAAAACTAAAATCTTCCCTATTATCCAATTCATTAAATACTTAAATTTTCACAAACAATTTTTCATGTCTGAATTAAAAAAACTAAAATTACATTAAAAAAACCAACAACAAGAACAAACAAACAAAAATACTATTTTTTTATTAAAAAAAAAACAAGAAGAACAAACAAAACAAAAATACATTTTTTCATTAAATATTTAATTATTTATTTAGGTCATTTTTCACTCTCAATTCACCATAAATGTTTCTCTTAGTGAGAAAACTAAAATTTTCCCCATTATCCAACTCATTAAATACTTAATATATTTAGCAATTTTTTTTTACCCTTTATACATCTCTCTCCAAGAAAACTCAAATTGTATTCAAGAGACAATGCAACTTTAAGAAGATAGAAAATTGAATAAAAATAGAAAAATAGTTGCCAAAAGTTTACTATGGTAGAGATGTTGTAATATCTTATTAAACATTTGTAATATATTTTTAAATATTTTAAACTCGCTCAAAATAAAACAAAATTAAATTAAAATTAAATTAAATCTATCTTAATAAAATGTTTTAAATATCTTATTTAATATTTTTGCTCAATATATTCCTCTTACTAGAATACTTTACTATGAAAAATCAAAGATCAATAATAAATATTACGTAAAAAAATAATAAAACAAAACAAACATTTTAAATTAATCATGAAATATATAATTTTAATTTTTAATTAACTATAATTAATAATTAAACTCTTTAAATCCGAATCCAATAAAATAAAAGATATTTGATTTTCCAGACTCTAATCATAACTCTGAAAGTAAAATAAATTTAGAATAGTAATAAATAACTTACTATTAATAAAATATAAATATATGCACGGAAAGCCAACCAACTAAATAATGCAGTTGATTGTTCATTGAATGGATTTCTCGTACACATTTCTATAAAAGTCGCTAATGGCGACTAATCCGGAATTTATGCAGAAAGCCAACCAACCAAATAATGCAGTTTGCTGTTCATTAAATTTGGAGTTGTCTATAATGCGACTTTTTGGAGATTCTGGTGACGGAATCCAGCGGAAGAAATGAGGTTAAAACTTGATTTTTAGCAGTTAAAATGGTTTTTTAACTGCATATTTGGATTCAGCGCCCTGAAAAACCCCTGGGAGCCATTGATTGTGCAGAAACTAGCCATCAAACATGGGATTCCAATGAATTGCTGCCCGATTTGGCCGGAAAAATCCTCCGAAAAGGCTTTCAAAAAGTCGCTTTATAGACTACTGCATTAAATTTTGAATAGTAAAATGTATACAGTAACTCGACAATTGGAGAGATAATTTGTACAAATTAAATATAATAATAATTTATATTTTAAAAAATTAATGCAGTTTGTTGTTCATTGAACTTTGAATAGTAAATCCGTATTAAAGATAATTTGTACAAAACTAATATTATTAATAATAATTTATATTTTAAATAAATCAAATATTTAAATTTGGCTCATTTAAATAGTTTGTGAAAATATTTTAGCAATTTTCCCATATAGTTTATATTTAAAGAATTAAATATTTAAATCTGGCTAATTTAATTAGTTGTGAAAAATAATATTAATAATAATTTATATTTTTAAAAAAAATAATTTTGCAGTTTTTGTTGTTCATTGAACTTGAATATATAAAATGTATATAGTAAACGTACTAAAGATAATTTGTACAAACTAAATATATTAATAATAATTTATATTTTAAAAAATTCAAATATTTTAAATCTGGTTTAAAATATTAAATCTGGTTCATTTAATAGTTGTGGAAATATTTTAGCAATTTTTCCATAATAGTTTATATTTTAAAAAATTAAAATATTTAAATCTGGCTAATTTAATTAGTTGTGAAAATATTTTAGCAATTTTTCCAATTTCTATAAAATGACTTTTTAAACCCAAAAAAAATTAACCTAGTTTATTCTTTTCTATTTAAAATGTTTGAAAAAATTAACATGTTTTATTAGGTTTAAATATTTATTTTTTAAATTAAAGGAGTGTGTAAATAGGTTATTTTTTGGAATTTTGGTAGTGTAATTTTTTGGGTTAAATTTTAATCTTTATTGTTTAAAAGAGGTTTTAATTAAATGTAATATTTTGAAAATTTTGGAACATTGAAATTATGACAAATTTATAAAAGCTCTATAACTGAAATTATAAAAAATTTCTTAACACTTACTGATTCCAAAAAATCCATACCAAAATTTAAACCAATAGATATGAACCAAAATGAAATACTAAACCTTGTGAAAATAGAGTTAGATAATTTAAACTAGTAGCATTATTGACTTCAAATAGATTCCTGTTAATCACTTAGGGTTGAGACTCGCATTCGTGTATTTATACGACTTGTCTTCCATCTCTAAGTAACATTTCTATGTAGTTGCCCATTAGCAGCCTCTGCAATAAATCTCAATGGATAATGGATGGATTTTATGGTATTCTGTGACAGGGCTCACCTCCGTCTTTATATTCTTTGTCTTTGATGTGTGGAGGAGGAAGACTTATCGCAGGCTTCCTCCGGGACCTCCAGGGTGGCCGATTGTGGGAAACCTGTTCCAGTTGGGTAACAAACCCCACGAAGCTCTCTTCCACCTCGCTCAGAAGTACGGCCCTCTCATGTGTGTCTCTCTCGGAATGAAAACTACAGTGGTAGTCTCTTCTCCCGCCATGGCAAAGCAAGTTCTCAAAACCCATGACCAGGTTTTTGCGGGCCGGACCGTCGTACAGTCAGTTCAGTGCCTTTCTTACGATAAGTCCTCTGTAATTTGGGCCCAATATGGATCCCACTGGCGTTTGCTCAGACGCATATCCAATACAAAGCTCTTCAGCGTCAAGAGGTTAGAAGCCCTGCAACATTTGAGAAAAGATGAAGTATTCCGAACAATCAATCAGATTCTGTTGGGAAGTACAGAGGGGAAGAGTGTAAACATCGGAAATATGATGTCCCACTTCGCTGTTAATATGTTAGGCAAGTTGGCCTTTGGTAAAGACATGTTCCATCCCAATTCTCCAGCTTTCCAAGAATTCAGTGATGCTCTTTGGCAATTGTCGGTGAATGCAGGAGCTCCCAATTTGGTGGACTACTTTCCCTTTCTTCGATGGTTGGATCCTCAGGGGGTGGGACGTAACACGGCAATCTCTATGGCAAGGGAATTTGGTATTCTTGACAAATTCATAGAGAACCGCCTCGCCACAAAAGGCAAAACGACGGACGGGAGTGATGCTCCTGAGGATCTGTTGGACGCTCTGCTGGAAATGAGAAGCGATGATTTTACTCTCTCCGACATCAGAGCCTACTTAACTGTAATCATTTCCTTTCTCCGTTGTTGGTATCATACAACGAGGCTATTGTATTTAATGATAGATGGTTTCTTATTCTAAAGTATCGGAGTTTACTAGTGAATTCATAGTGCCAAAGTAATTTCTCTTATGGCCAATTGCTTGATGCAGGACATAATTTCTCTTATGGCCAATAGCATGATGCAGGACATAATTTCTCTTATGGCCAATTGCTTGATGCAGGACATATTTGGGGCGGGAAGCGACACCACTGCGAAGACCATGGAATGGGCGATGGCAGAATTCATCCGCAATCCGGAGAAAATGAAACGAGCCCAGACTGAGTTGGACCAGGTTGTTGGGCGCAACAGAAGGGTCGAAGAAAGTGACACCGACCGTCTCCGTTATCTCCGTGCAGTGGTGAAAGAAGTTTTCAGGTTGCACCCGGTAGTTCCTCTGCTCGTTCCACACAGAGCAGATAGTGATTGTGAGATTGAGGGATTGTTGATACCCAAACACACCCAGGTAATCGTCAACATGTGGGCAATCGGAAGGGACCCTGCCATCTGGAATGAACCATCGAAATTCGTCCCTGAGAGATTTCTCGATGATAAGATGAATAGCGTGGATTACAGGGGACAACACTTCGAGCTGATACCATTCGGAGCAGGCAGGAGAATATGCGTGGGGCTTCCGTTGGCGAGTCGGATGATTCATCTGGTATTGGCTTCCCTTCTCCATTCATTCGAGTGGGCACCTGCGAAGGGCATGAGTGCAGAAGAAGTGGACATGACAGAGAAGTTTGGAATTACTATGGCGAAGGCGTTGCCACTAGAAATTATTCCCCTGCCACGCCTGCCACGGGATGCTTATTAGAACTGTTTGTACCGGACTCTATTTATGGGAAGTATATTCGTAGGTTAGCTGAAGTCTATTCGTATTTTAATTTGGCGTTGGCTACATCTGTTAGAGAAAAGAAAATCTGAAAGAACACCAACCTGAGACATTGTGTTAATGTCAATATTTTAAAAAACAAATAGAACCGTGAATATCAATGCCTTTAAAGTAAAATATTGTTATTTAGAAGTGTGTGATTTCTGTCATTTCGGTTTTGGGATGGTGGGTGGCTTGGAAAATATGTATGTGGTAAATATTTCCTTTTAAGAATTTAGAAATCATTGGAATCGGTGCGGACTTATCAAGTTTGTACGCTCAAGAAAATATTTTTAGAAAATATTTTTTATTTTTAAGTTTGTATACATAAGAAAATATGATAATCTAAGTTTTTTATTTATTGTTCTCTAAGTTTTTTATTTATTGTTCTCTCAGAATTGACGAATCATTTAAGTGATTATGGACCTATCAAGTTTCCACCCTTATTTTTTGAAGACAATATTGGTCTATACTAGGGCCTCATGAAATAATGAATTATTTAGACGCAAACTCTTCCTTATTATGCAATCATTTAGAAAGAAGAGGAAGATCAGCTAGTTTAGTAATCGAATAAGGCTATAAGTATTCTAATTCCAAAACTAGGGTATGCAGTTGCTTTTGCTTTGGATGGGGAACGTGAGGGTAAATGATTGTGGTTGATTTTTTTGGAAATGGAAAAGTAAAAAACCACAATTTTTTTTGGTGTGGATAGTAATGAGAAACAATGTTTTGATACGAGGATAATAAAAAAAAGTTTAGATAAAGAGGATTAAATAAATGTTTCACAAAAAATTAATGAATTGTTTTTTTTTTTATCTTTTTCATTTTGCAAGTGTGTCAAGAAGTTTTTGAATTTTTGAAATGGTTTTTAGAGTTATGGGGTAGTATCAAAATATGAAGTAATTGATACAGAATAAAAAGGTTATATTTTTTATTGGGCTAAATTATTATGTTCTTCATAATTATGGCTTTATAAAAATTGGTTATATATTTTATTGAGTTAACCTCTTATGTTTTTCATAATTATTTTTTTATAAAAATTGGGCCCTATTTAAAAGTACAAAAGGCAACCCAAGTTTGGTCACACATGATTTCCTTGACTTTTACTGAAAGAAAGAAGGATAATGTGTTCCCTGTAACTAAGTCTCTACATTGTCCTATTTCTAAACATAATTTATTTTGGAATTTTTTTTAGAGTATTTTAAGCTAAAAGAATGAAGAATAATGTGGTCCCTATAGTTAAGTCTAGACATGGTCCCAATTTTAAACACAACTTATCTTGGATTTCTTATAGAGAATTTTGAGTTAAAATAAAGAAGGATAATGTGGTCCCTATAGGTAAGTCTCACCATGGTCACAATTTTAAACATAATTTACCTTCGAGTTTTTCAATAGAGCATGTCAATGGTTCCAGGTCTTTGTGGAGTTAGTATTATGTTTCATTTAAATACGCATCATTATTATTTGATATAGCTAACAAAAAAGTTAAGGAACCTACACATCATTATTATTTGATAAAGCTAGCACAAAGTTGAGGAACCAATAGCCAAGATGAATTAGTAGCTCTTTGAAATTCCTTTTATTTTGAGAAAAATAAAATACATTGGTCTTTAAAGGTGTTGAGGATTCTAACATTATAATAGATTGATTCATTGGATCATTATAGTTAAATTAGTAGTTTATTTACCTTGAGAGCTACAATTAGTAGCTTTATTATCTTGAGAGCTACAAATATGAGAGATGTAAGTGTTTGTCTTCATTGAGCATATTTATCATGAATTTAGTTATTAAATTGATGTTCTTTCAAAAGAAATTTTAATACCAAAGGAAGGTTAGAAGATTGAGATGATTAAGTGTTTTTGAGATTCAATTAATTTTATTTAAAATGTTAAATCAAAAACTAATTATTATCTATTAATTTGTAATTTAAAAAGTTTCTTTATAAAATGTAAGTGCTTATTATTTTAAATTTATATAGCAATTTGTATAGTTTATTATTAAATTAAAAAAAAAAACAATTTAAATAGTATTTAGAATTCTTTTAATGATTCTTGTATAAAAAACCAATTTATGTTTAAATAAAAATAAGAAAATAAAATAATAATTAAAGTTCAACATATTATTAAATTTCCAATTATATATTGGGAATACAATTAAAATTCTATTTAGAAATTTAAATTTAACCATTAAAAACTAAACATCAATATATTAAAAGAGAATCGAGTTTTAATTATATATAAAATAAAAACTAAACATTGATTATAGTAAAAGAGATTAATAAGTGACATAAAGTACTAATTTTTTTTAATAAAAATTATAAAAAAATAATAATTAATAAGCTTTTTAATTATATATAAATTTTATAAAACATAAATTCATATAATTGTATTTATTAAGTGTTCAATTAAGAATAATTATAAATAATGTTTCAATATATAAATATAATAATTTATAACATTATAATATAGTTTTAGTTTTGAAAGTAAATTAATTATGGAAAAATCAAATAAAATCTAGTGCTAGTGCGCATTGTTTCAACTCTTATCCTTTGTTTCTTTCTTTTATTTGTCAAAAAAGGATCAAGGTTCAAGAGGGCCCCATCTCACCCCCACAACCCCCTCTAGACATAGTGGAATTTAATGCCCTTCTTGCTAGAGGGCCACTTTTCTAGAAGGTTGCATCCTCAAAATTTGTGAAGAAGATCAACAACCTTTGGAAGTTCACACTTCAATCTAAATCAATAATGATGCAGGAGCATCAAGACCTTCCTCATTTGTAAATATGGAATAAAAAGGGGGGTGTAATAAATTTTAGTATTTTGTTATTTTAACAAAATAGGAAGTAAAATTTATGTAAATATTCTTTTATAAATAAAAAGATATAAGAGAAAATTAGGATAAAAGCTAGGAATAAAGCTTCAAGCTTTAATTCCTTATGTAAAAAAAGAAAAGCCTGCTTTTCTAAAAGATAAGGACCAAGAAGGCCTGTCCTTAGTTATAAAAAAAATGGTAGCAAAGCTCTCAGGCAAGAGAGAGGGAGTGTGAGAGGTTTCTGGTTGGGAGCCTTCGACAGTTTGTAAAGGGCCATCAATTCTAATTATCTGGCCAACACTAGTTTGTAAGTTATTATTTTGTTCCAGTTTGTATATATTGGTTGATTGAGAAATTGTATATTGGTTTCCTGAAGTTCATGGCATTATTAAATTTCTGAAGAAAGAAATGATAAATACATGTGTTAAGTTCAATCGACTGTGTGATAATCACTATGCATAACCATCGATTGTATAAGACAGTGATCTTGGCGTAAGAGGTGGTATTTAAACCCTCGCGGGTTCACAATCTGTGGCGCAACTGATTGCAGATGAGGAAATGCGGATTTATTAGAACTGTTAAGAAATCCCACTAAAGAACGCTCAAGATATATGTAAATGGGCCGATGGTTAATTTACTGAAACTTGGAATTTCCATGTCCAGAAATTAGAACCACTATTTATTTATCGCGACTCGTTGTCATAAAACTATGCGTTGGAATCCATCCGATCAACCGTTTTAAGTATCCGATGCACTGTGAAATTCCTTTTTTTTTAAGTTTGCGACCAAAATCCTGCAGCTAAATTCGGTCAGAGGAACGCTTGGTTCCATTAATGGTTTCTTTTAACTGGGCATATAAAGGCTTCAACTGGCTTAGTAATTGTTGTATTGATCAGCGTATTGATCATTTAATTCATGATTGTGGTATACCATGAGTAATATGCGATTTCCCTTTATAATTATGGTGTTGTCTATTGGTTTTGTAATTGTGTGTGCGCATCAGGTTGTCCGCTGGCAGAGCGGTTCTTAGTTAATGACACATCTGTATAGAACCTGTGAGTTGAACCGGATGTGTATAAGGTTGTTGGCGTGCACCGAAAGTAAGTTTCAAGATGGGGTTATGACTATCCTGCTACATGCGCTGTCGGTTAGTTTCAAGAAAACTGATCCATGGAGTAATCTTGTGTTTGTGTAACCTGCTGTGCGCATTTGCGTGAATTATATTTGTCCAGTGAAATTGCCGCCTGAAAGATGTGTTAAATGGGCTAGAGTTTTGGAGTTTCTTCCAAGAAACGCGCATCCAGATGGTTGTTGAGAGGTATGGGCAAGTAGGGTTCGAGACTGAATACAAAGATTGATTCAACGCAAGTTATAATGTGGGGGCAGAGGTACTTTAATGGAATTTGAATGTCGAGAGAATTTGATTATGAGTTAGATTTCTAATTCCTATGAGTTTATTGGGGAAATGGAGGAAATGCATTCTTAAATGCACAGTGTATAAAGATCCTGAGAGAATTTGATTATGAGTTAGATTTCTAATTCCTATGAGTTTATTGGGGAAATGGAGGAAATGCATTCTTAAATGCACAGTGTATAAAGATCCTGGTTTGTAGGCTAGCCAGCCCTGCATCAAGTGGTATCAGAGTGGGAACAACTTTCTTTGAAGGTTCAAGTGTTTTTTGTTAATTGCATGTGATGATTTTTGGACTGATGAATATTGATTTACAGGAATAGTGAAGAAATATCAGTAGGAATAAGGAGAAGTGAATGTGGCAGAACCTAAGGATTCAACAGAGGTTGAATAAATTTGCAGATGAGGGAAGCCTACATGAGTAGTATAGGATGCTCAAAGGGTTCTAGCAGAGGACCAATGATTACCAAAAGACCAGATCCGGAGAGAAGGATTGGTGAGGTAAGTGGCAGCAAAAGAGTTTGCTGTGGCAGAGGCTTCATGCAACTCATAGGTGAGGAACTTATGGCGAAGGAGAAGACTACTAAAAGTCATAAAGGAGAGAGCAGAGGTTCAGAAAGAGGCCACATAAGAAATGAGGAGAAATATGCCAAGGCGAATGGCAGAAGACAACAGTTGACTGAGGAAGAGTATGAGAAAGAGAAAGCTGAGATAGCAGTTCATCTTGAGCTATTGATGGAGTTATTGCAGGAAAATGGCAGAGACCAGAGACATGGTTTACTAATGAGGAAGAGAGTGAAGTGGCAGAGGCTACAACAGAAAAGAGATTTACACATGCAGTTAATAGAAGAGAAGATTATTGATGATTTCTTGAATTATTGGGTAGATCCAGATGAGATGGATAATGTGAACTCCTGTGTTTGTATAGCTGACAATTGTGATGTGATTATAGGTCTTGCTGAGGAGGAAGTACAATCTTGTGAAACTGTTACAGCACAAGAGGAAGTTCTTGTAGATGCAGAAGAAGTGAAGGAGTCTGAAGCACAGATAAAGGAAGTAACAGTTGAAACTGGAAGTTTATGTATGAATGCAGGTGATGATGATATGCTTCAGCGGTGCTACAGAGAAATTTCATTGTTAGAGTACTGGTTGGAGAATCCAGAGTATGACACGGAGATTGCAGAAGAAAGAGGCCAATACAGTGAACAAGAGGAAAAATTTGCAGATGAAACTGCAGGTGATGAGCCAAAGCATGTTGCAGAGGGACAGGAAGTTTGGGAGGTAGCAACATCTCTGGCGACAGTGGCAAAAACATTCATAGTGACAGCTGAGACAACAATGGTAGCAACAGAAGAGGCACTAAAGCCTTATATTTTTTATTCTAACAATTGTTTTGTGAGTACAGGTTTTATTGAAGCTGTTGGAGAAAGTCTGTTAGACAAAGAAATTGAACTGATGAGGAGGATGATGGTAAAAGAATCCCGGAAGAGACCAGCACCAATGAAACAAAGGAGAAGCAGCAAAAGGAAGACAACAAAAGATTGCAAGAGTGCAGCCAGTGGAGTTATGCAGCATAAAGTGTGGAAACCTGGAGGAAGACAGCGAAAATTAGCACATGATGACTTGCAGAACAAAGTGTGGGATCCAGGCATACACAGATCCGAACACATGATCAGGGGATCATGATTAATTTTAAGGTTGGGTGTATGATGCAGGAGCATCAAGACCTTCCTCATTTGTAAAATGGAATAAAAAGGGGGGTGTAATAAATTTTAGTATTTTGTTATTTTAACAAAATAGGAAGTAAAATTTATGTAAATATTCTTTTCTAAATAAAAAGATATAAGAAAAAATTAAGATAAAAGCCAGGAATAAAGCTTGAAGCTTTAATTCCTTATGTAAAAAAAGAAAAGCCTGCTTTTCTAAAAGATAAGGACCAAGAAGGCCTATCCTTCGTTATAAAAAAAATGGTAGCAAAGCTCTTAGGGTAGAGAGAGGGAGTGTGAGAGGTTTCTGGTTGGGAGCCTTCGACAGTTTGTAAAGGGCCATCAATTCTAATTATCTGGCCAACACTAGTTTGTAAGTTATTATTTTGTTCCAGTTTGTATATATTGGTTGATTGAGAAATTGTATATTAGTTTCCTGAAGTTCATGGCATTATTAAATTTCTGAAGAAAGAAATGATAAATACACGTGTTAAGTTCAATCAACTGTGTGATAATCACTATGCATAACCATCGATTGTATAAGACGGTGATCTCAGCATAAGAGGTGGTATTTAAATCCTCGCCAGTTCACAATCTGTGGCGCAACTGATTGCAAATGAGGAAATGCGGATTTATCAAAACTGTTAAGAAATCCCACTAAATAACGCTCAACATATATGTAAATGGGCCGATGGTTAATTGACCACAGGGTTTTCTGAAACTTGGAATTGCCATGTTCAGAAATTAGAACCACTATTTATTTATCGCGACTCGTTGTCATAAAACTATGCGTTGGACTCCATCCGATCTGTCGTTTTAAGTATCTGATGCACTGTGAAATTCCTTTTTTTTTTAAGTTTGCGACCAAAATCCTGCAGCTGAATTCGGTCAGAGGAATGCTTGGTTCCATTAATGGTTTTTTTTAACTGGGCATATAAAGGATTCAACGGGCTTAGTAATTGCTGTATTGATCAGTGTATTGATCATTTAATTCATGATTGTGGTATACCATGAGTAATATGTGATTTCCCTTTATAATTATGGTGTTGTCTATTGGTTTTGTAATTGTGTGTGCGCATCAGGTTGTCCGCTGGCAGAGCGGTTCTTACTTAACGACACATCTATACAGAACCTGTGAGTTGAACTAGATGTGTATAAGGTTGATCACATGCACCGGAAGTAAGTTTCAGGCTGGGTTTATGACTATCGTGCTGCATGCGCTATCGGTTAGTTTCAAGGCAACTGATCCATGGAGTAATCTTGTGTTTGTGTAACCTACTGTGCGCATTTGCGTGAATCATATTTGTCTAGTGAAATTACCGCCTGAAAGATGAGTTAAATGGGCTAGAGTTTTGGAGTTTCTTCCAAGAAACGCGCATCCAGATTGTTGTTGAGAGGTATGGGCAAGCAGGGTTCGAGACTGACTACAAAGATTGATTCAATGCAAGTTATAATGTGGGGGCAGAGGTACTTTAATGGAATTTGAATGTCGAGAGAATTTGATTATGAGTTAGATTTCTAATTCCTATGAGTTTATTGGGGAAATGGAGGAAATGCATTCTTAAATGCACCGTGTATAAAGATCTTGGTTTGCAGGCTAGCCAGCCCTGCATCAAATAACCCTGAAGCTTGGAGATAGGAGGATTATTTGTCATTTTATGGGCTTATGACCCTTTTTGAGATCCTTACGGGCATGGATCGATGAGAACTGGATACCTAATATTAAAAATAAGGTTTCAATGTCATTTTGTTTACAATTGATTTACACCTTCCTATCTGAAGGAAAAGCAAATTGGGATCTCATCTTTAGGAATAATCCCTAATTCATGGGAGGGCCAAGGGTTATATCTAGATCATTGGAGTCCAGATTTTAATATTGAATGTGATGTTCCAACAAAAGTCATAGTATAGGTTAAACTTCCCTTCATCCTACTACATTGTTGGAATGAGGAAAATTTTAAGAGTATAGGAAATATTCTTAGCAAATACATCAACCGAGATAAGCCATAGGAAGGGTGGCAAAATTGCATCAAGATCTGTGTGGAGGTGGAGCTATACAAGTGTTTACCAACATTAATAAATATAAACCTTGATAATTGATCTCATATACAAGAAGTTGATTACAATCAAATTCCATTTAAATGCAAGCTTTTCAATGAATATGGCCATTTCACACGTGATTGTAATAAGAAGGCAAAATAGAAGCTAAAGTAGAGTAATGATGGCTAATAATGGCAGCAATAGAATAGGAGAAGAGGCCTCGCAAGGATCAACAACCAAGCTCCTCCTCAAGTGACAACAAGGTAGAAAGGGAAAGGGCACATGTCTCCAAAAAAGTAAGTGTCAATGCCTAGAGAGGGAACCTCTACTATTAATAAAATTAGATCCCTAGATCCAAACAATAGCTTCAATATCTTGAAACATTTTCTAGAAGAATGGGAAATCCTAACTACTAAAATGATGATGGGGAAGGCCCCAAGCCCCACTAAGCCCTCTTACCTTATAGTGCCAGAAGGGATTCTCCCTTAGAGGAAGCCTCTGTGGGGACTCAAGGGGAGGATATAGGTTCATAAGAAGAAGAATTCCACTTGCCCAAGGCCCTCAAAACTCGGGGTTTAGGGTTACCAACAAGATTTGTAGATGAAAAATGAAATGTGAACAAGGAAAAGCAAATAAGTCTTTCACAGAGAAAAGTAGGGAGGAAGACAAATCGACAGCTCCGGAATGAAAAAAACTTTATCAAAAAAAAGAAAAGGAAATGGGTACCAAAAAAATAATCAATCCATCCAAAATGGTCAATACAAAAGTCGATAAAAACATCCCTAGCCTCCATTCTGGATGTAACAAATCACACAAAAAATAATGAAATTCCTCTTTTGGAATTGCAAGGGGTTAGGCTCCGATAAATAGATGTCTAAATTTAAATCTATAATAAAAAATGAAATGTTGGCCATCCTCTTGCTCCATGAGACAAATATGGGGGAACAAGAGACCCTCCAAATTTTTTCAAAAATTTGTAAGAATTCTCAGCTTAGAGTGATTAAATAAAATGGGGCTTCTAGCGGGCTCTAAATTTGGTCTACCTCTATTTTGAGGTCGATTGAATCACAATTGGTGGCTCATTGGTTGGTGGTTTGCTTGCTTCAACTCCCATCAAACAAGGAATTTACCGTTGTTAATGTGTATGTGCATATTCACCCCGAGCGTGGTGCCATTATAGTCTTCCAATTGAAACGACTGCTCTAGGCAACTTGGCTCTCCACGTGGGGTGTCATGCATGAACCATAGCTTAGTTGTATGCTCTATTAAATTCACTCATGCCTAGAGCCTTTACCGTTAATGCAATCCAGTACCATAGTGTTTGGTTTATGATGGCATGTGATGATTATAAGGCCATTCGACCTCACGGTGAATTGTGTTGTCCTAATACTCCAGCGTGCAAAGATAGTATTCATTCATCTGGTTTCATGGAGAATCAAAATATTCTTTAGGTTTCCATTCAAGCCATGGTGTGGGATAATTGTAATGTTAATCCTCCTCGCAATTCTCTGGTAGCTAGGATCGATGCCTACAATTGGGATTTTGCTCTCTTCATTTGCATGGATGTTGGGGTTGGACCTCCATTAGTCGTGGGGGCAATTTGTGACCTGTGGAATTTATTTGGTTGCAGAAAGGCTCCAATTCAGCACTAAGGCTTACCTTTTAGACTATTGGTAATTGGGTAATCAATGGAGTTATTACATTGAAATGCATGTAGGGAATTTGAAGCAATTCCTTCGGTTTCTTAGTATTGTCATGTTAATGAAGAGCATAATCTTTGTGTCACTGCTTCTGGGAGGTCATGTAGTTTGTAAGAAGGTATCGTGTCCATCACACTTAGAGTAGTGTAGAGGCTCGAGGATCCAGGGTGTCGGGGAAGGATTTCATGTTGTGTGTGATCATTGGATAGGGAAGGAGTACCTGCTATGCATAGTCGAGGCTAAGGCATGTCGAGGAAGGAGCTCCCATTGTGTGTACCCAATGGGATGGGGAGGGTTCCTTGTTATGCGTGTTTGTGGCTTGTGGCTTATAGCTCGTGGGTCATGGCTTATAGATTGTGACTCTCCACAACTCATTTATAGTCTCAAGTATTCCAAGCTCATTCAAGTAACTGGCCATCGCTTATGTGGATTCTGGTTCATTTACATAGGATAGTTTCATGTTAAGCACATTTCCTACTAGTTTTGTGGCTGTAGGAAAAAGTTCTGGTTTCTATGTATCATTATGCAAATCATTTTCACTCTTACTTATGGTGTTGATGGAAATTTTAGTCAAACTCAGTATATGTAATATCAAGACTTTAAAATGGTGGTTTTGGGTTGGTTTCCCTATAGGGCGTTCCTTAACACCATGTAGAATTGGTTTTACTTATTTTTATCAGTAATTGAATGTTGATCCTTACACAAAAAAATGTATATGTGCTTATCCAATAGACAAAAATGTTAAATTATCGAGTGTATCCCCTAGACCTCATAGGCTCCACTTGAAATCAAGATTGTATTACGGCATGGGATTTTAATAAAACCTACCACACTTGGGGAAAAAATGAGGATCCCAAGTTCGAGATTAGTTTCAAGAAATTTTAGAGGATCTCATTACTTATATTGATTTAATAGTTATCAACGTTAACAAATTTACATGGAATAATGGTAGACTTGGCCTAAGGAATATTGTAGCCACCTAGGAAGACTTTTAGTTTCATGTTCCATTTTATCTCAAGACTTTCAGATCTCCTCTAATATTCTTCCCTGGGCGAGTCCAAATCATCTACCAATTTCTCTTCAAGTATTATAAACAGTATACTATGGGTCATTTCCCTTTTGCTTCTCCCCTCTTTGGATCTAAAGGGAATATTTCTTGGATTTGGTAATGGAAACATGGAGTAAGTGGGAAATTGGTTCTCTAATTACCTTTTGGGGAAAAATATCTAAAGTTAGTCATTAAGCACATAATAAAAACAAATAATGAAGAAAGGAGGCCAAAATAAACATTCATAAAACAAATTTGGTAGATTCTAAAAGGAAAATAGAGCAAGGATCCATCAGAAAGGAGCTTCTACAATACAAACACACAAAATTTGAGGCCTTCCATCATGAACTAAGATTAGAAGAGGAAGAATGGTGCCTTAAGTATTGCAGCTTATGGCTGCTAACTAGCGATCACAACACTAAGTTATTCCATAACCAAGCTAAAGAATTGGTTTGGAGTAATAATATTAAATTTGTTAGTGTGGATGGAGTGTAGATCAAGGAATTTAAGGGGACCCAAAGGGCGGTTGTCGATTACTTCAATTTTCTATACTTTTCCCAACCTATACCCAATTCAGAGATCGTTTAGTACATGCTAGATAAAATCTAAAATTGGTGCCTGAAGATGACAACTTAGACCTACTGTGAACCATTACAAAAGAGGAAATCTAAAAAATGGCATTTTCTCAAAGCCCGAACAAAGCTCGAGTTCCATATGGATTACATCTTTGATATTGATCTTATTTTTCTAGTGGATTACATCTTCAAGCATGATTGTCTCGGAGGAGGGGTTAATTCGTCCTTTATTCTCTTGATTCCCAAAGGAGTAAATATGGCCTCATTCCCAAGATATAGACTGATCTCTTTATGAAATGTTTTGTATAAGATTATTTCTAAAATTTTATCATGACGCATAAAAACTTTCACTCCCAATATCATCTTGAAGAATAGGGGGGATTCGTGGGCCAAAGGCACATAATAGATAATATCATGTTAGTCCAAAAAGAAATACATTTAAGTAGTGTAGGAAGGATAAATTATGTTCATCAAAATTGATATGGAAAATTCATTTGATCGTGTCACTTGGTACCTTTTATTAAAATTTCTATCTTAATTTGATTTTAATGGGAAATTTATAAAATGGATGTAGGTTTGTGTCTCCTCTCTTTTGATCTCCCCCTTGGTGAATGGCCTCTCCTCAAGCTTTTTTAAAGCCTCAATAGGGCTCCATCAAGGGTGACCCTTGTCACCCTTCCTCTAAATCTTGATGGCATATTCATTAAGCAAGTGTTTTTAATATGAACAAAGGAATTTCAAGCTTCCATGTATAAGATATTTCTCAGTAATCAAGAGTATAAGTCACTTTGAATTTTCATATGATACCTTCCTTTTGGGAGGAGCCTAATTAATTATTACAAAATGCTTCAAGTGGGTTCCAAATCAATATCTATTCACTTCTAGAGGTCTTATTAATTATAGAAAATCATAGATCTATTCTTGGAATATTATCCCCCTTCTTCAGAAACATTTGGTTCTTATTCATTGGTTCCATCCTGCAACCTCTTAGAAATGTTTTATATGTTTAGGGTTTATGATCCATTTAAAATCCCACATTTCACAATCGTGGTTAGGAATAATTGTGAAATTCAAGTCCAAGCTACAACAATAGGGACTGATTTTGTTGAAATTAGTTGTGAATCAAGTTCTTATTAAACTAGTATTGTTAGTATTTCCTTTTTACCAGTTCATAGTTATCCTACTCCCAACTAGGATTGTTTGCGAACTAGTAAAAATTATGAGGAAATTTTTATGGGAGGGCGGTAAGCAGAGGCACAAAAAGTTTCATCTCATCAGAGTGGCTTAGGTATCTATTACATGTTAATTTGTCTCCATGACACTTGATCAGTTTATGGGTCTTTTTTCCATCATGAACATGTTTGATTGAACTCACTTAGAAGTCAAACAACTAAAAATATCTTGAAAAAGTTGAGAAATTTGGGACTAATAATTGTCACACCTTGTCAAGTTTCACCTATGCTTATTTTCCTAGCTTTTCCCATGCATTCGCTGGAATTAACTATGAGAACAGCACAAAGATTCACTCTGTCTACCACTATAAACCATGTAGCTGAATTAAAGAAAGTAAAAATAAAAAGTCCATTCTATAAACATAGTTGGTCAAATATTTCCCAACTAAAAACTTCTAGGTGATGGGAATTCGAACTATAACCCTTAGATGATGCATCTTTATCCCTTTCCTCATGAAAAACTAATCCTTCAATTAGGGGATCTCACCCTCCTCTTTTGGATTTGAAAATTCTTCCTCTTGGCCTATAACATTACTAGAGGGTAGAGTGTTAGAGGAGGTTAGAAATCAGAGAATATAAACTTATGAGGCTACTTTGAGATTGGAAAGTTTGTCATCTAAGGAGGATATTGAATTCATTTGGGAGGAACCTCACAAAATCAAGGCAAAGGTTGTAAGGATCCTCTTTATCTTTGATTAATACAAATGAACACTTTCTCCCATTGATTTGTATTATTAGAATGATGAATGGTTTATAATTTTTTATAATGTTGTTTAAGAAAAATTCAATTCCTAATCTCCTTGATCATTAAGTTAAGTTTTGTAGGTCTTGTTAAGAATTGAGGACCTGCATCAAGTCACAAAAAGGGATCTTCATCAAGCATTTCTTCAAATAGGTAAGAGGCTCATCCATTACCTTTAATATTTATAATTTAAATGAGTCCAAATTAGGGAAAGATTTAGTTATTGTCTTGCTTGTTTCTAGTTTGCGTCAAGGATCTAGGAAGATCGCTCTTGTTCGCAAGAGGGATTTTTCTGGTGTAACAAATTAGCAAGCATACTAGGGAATGTCTATATTCTCTTCCTTTTCCTTAGTTTTTCTTTACGATCCTTTTGATTTATGTTGACCTCAGTCTTTATGAACTAATGACCTTCCAGATCTGTGTGGTTGATTTCTTGATTTTTTTTTTTTCTTGGGTTTATGATATTTCTGTTGTTTTCGTTCGCCAACAAAGCACAGTTTTGCGACAGTTTTCCCTTATAAACCGGGTGCATGTGCTCTGGTTTGTATTGTTGACCTGCACAGGCCTTAGGAATTTTTTAAAATTGGGCTTTTTCTTTAACCCAGACCTGAGTTTGATTTTATGGAAGTGTCATTATCTTTGTTTATACTATCTTATGTCTCTTCTAAACTGGTTTGGGTGCTTTGTTATATATTTTTAGGGAATTAGGTCTCTTTGAAGAAACTGGTTAGGGTTTTGCCTTGTTGGTTTGTCGATTGATCAAAAGAAGATAGGTTCTCTTTCTACTTGTGATATATTTATTTTGTTCTGTCAAATACACCAATTGACCTTAATTTTTTGCTTATTTGTGATCAAACTCATATTGAATTGCAAATTAAACACAAGTAAAGTCCATCAAATTAAACACAAGTGTGTACCTAGTTCTCCTGTCTGATGTGAATCCATGGTTGATGTTTCTCCCAATCCTTTGCTTTCATTACTAAACTGACTGATTCCTCTTTGCCTATTTTGGATAAACCTCTCTAGTTCCTGGACCTAGAGGAATTCAAGATCGAGATCTTCTTGCCCCCATGCCTAAAACTCCAAGAACAGTGCTCAATTTTCCAAAATTTTAGTTAAAAATCAAGCTCGAGGCTCATCCCTCAATTTGTACCATTCCTCCTTCCTCATAACCTCTACTTCCTTTCATCTCCTTTCATCCACTAGCAATAGAACAATGAAAACCCCCCTTCTTTGCTCTGTTACCTCCCTTGTATTAGAGAGGTTATCTCCTCTACAAGTAATCTCCTCACTCCCTCATCAAATCCATTCATTCAGTTGGTCAGTTGACATCATGATGTATGGTCTTTATGACTTTAGGAGTCATCCACCCTTCGATTTTAATAAACCTATAAGCATTAATTGATCACCCTTTGTTGTTTTCAAATTATTTATAACCACTAAATGATCACCCTTTGAGATGTTTAAATTATTTATAACCATTAAATATATATGATTTATTTTATTCGATCCCCCAATTTCATTTTGAAATGATTTTATTATTTTGGTTTATTAATCAATGGATAATTAAACATGGTTACTAATTGACGAGATTATTAATTGTAATTTTAGCTTTATTATATCCCTTAAATTTCATTATTGAATTTTATACTTAATATATTTTTTTCCTTCTTGATAGTTAGGTATTTAATTAGTACTTTTAATAATTAATTAATTTATCCTATACTTAGACATTTGTTATAGCCAATTAGTATATAAATTAGTGCAATGCATGTGATATATTCATATGTAGCTATTATATGCATGCTAATAATCATATTCCTCTCACAATTCGAGGTGGGTCATTACACAAACTGCGATTTGAATGTATCAATTTATGCCTAACTTATATAAAGGTGCGACCACATATACAATGTCAAACATGTTGGCTCCTAGATGATAACTAAAGTGTATTTCTAATTCAAATATAGTATATGAACAAGCATAACTTAGTGTGATTTTCTTAGGCTATAGATGGTCATGGGACTAATCATGTGGCCTCTTTGGCATCCTTGTTTGATCTATTATACTTAATATGACTCTTCACCAATTGCAGTTTAGCATAATCTCTTGGTGCATCTATGTCTTTTTTTCTCTATATAATTGTATTTGTTTTATAGATAGACAATGATGAAGTATTATGTTGATATATTAGAATAGTAACCAATTGCAGTTTCAATGCATGCATCTTGAGTGAGAATTAGGCATCGTATTGCAATTGGATTGTAGAAATGGCTTTTCATATTATGTTTTCTTCAGCCATTAGTAAACCTACCAACATTTGAAACCCTTTCCCACCATCGTAGCATCATGCATAGAGGGGGAGTGTGGATGATGCATAATGAAAACTTCCTCCGCACTATACACTCCCTTGATGCCCTGCGGATCCATTTTGTTTTGAAAGTAGGTATATATGACTCAATACCACTTTGGGTGTCACCTTGTATAAATTTGATCCACTTTGTACATAGGTGTACCACTGACAATGGTATTTGAGCCTTATTTGTGCGAAGGTGTGGAGAAAGGCTCTTTCATTGTGTGGAGGAAGCTTCCACTGAACTCCACACAATGTAGTCATTATTCAGTTTATATGGCCCTTGTCTCCACGATTAACTTTCCTATTGATCTATCACCCTCCTCATTATATTCCTCTTGGAATCAATAACATTTTGTTGGAATACATCTAGTATTATTCTAGTTTGTGCTTTTCTAGAAAATATGAAATGTGCTCCTTCAGAATCCTCATTATAGTCCTCTTGGAATCAATAACATTTTTTCATAATACATCTATTATTATTCTAATTTGTGATTTTCCAGAAAATGTGAAATGTGCTCCTTCACTCATTTGGCCAAGTTTCTTGTATCTCATGGATTCTCGTTGCAATTCTAATTTAGTAAAGTTTATGATGTCATTAACTTTGAATAGCTATATATATTTTGAACAAGTAAACCATGACATCAATCCTTAGTTTAGAAAAACAAACGTGAGCCCAAGTTGTAATAATGGTAATGAAAATTAATTGAAATAGTGGTGCCAACATAAAGCATGTACAATCAGTATCTCTCAATTAAAACATCGTAAAATCATATATATTATTTGTTTATTATGTGAAGTTGTAACAAAAAAAGTTGGCTATCGAAATCTAATATTGGTGTCATAGTGCAATCTCATTTCATGCTGTCAGAATACATTATAAACAAACTGAAATAGATGGGACAAATTGTTCAGCCATAGTGCGGCATAAAAGTTGCCTACATCATCTCATTTTCAGTCAGTTCATCACTGATATGCTTGTGGATGAAACCATTCTAAAACCCTCCCCGATAAAAGTTATTTTGGTCTTATTTGTATAATTTAAGAGCATACCTGAGAGACCCAACAATAAAGACCAAAAATAAGAATACATTATTTTATCTTTCTCCCAAACAAAGTCGTCAAGTGTGGTGTGTGAAAGTAAATAAAAATGGTCCTTAAAGCTCATTCACACCTATCATGCTTGCATCATAACTCATCATTATAACTCATTAGACCTTTTAGTGCAATTTAATATATATATATATATATATATATTATATATATATATATATATATATATATATACTGATTTATAAACATCTAATCTAAGTCGATATGTCTTATATTCCCTCTCGTTTAAAGATCATGGTGTGGAGTGATGACACATTTTCATACAATTCAAGTTACAATGATGTTGAGTGTCAAGAAGTGCAGAAAAGCACCTCTACAACACCACATGAGAAATGGGATATTCTCCCCATCATGAATGACAATATATTTCCGTTCATATTTGAGATGGCTTATCGAATTCAAACGATAAGTAGGAAGAATATCAAAATATTTTTTCCTTTACTAATTCAATGAGAGAGCATCGTAAGGGTGCCAAATGCAATGTTCCTTGTTCAACAAAATTGTGATTTACCAAATTTTTCAAAGGTTGATGAATTCATGCGGTAGTGTGGACATGCAGAGGAAACACAATGAAAGCTTACTCTGCACGTCTACATTTCTCACAATGTCTCTAGATTTTCTATTTTAATTTTAATTATGCTTTGCCACCATTATTTACCATCACTTCAACTTTCATACTCCACACAATGAAAAATTCCTTTGTATATTTGTTCACCCCACCCCCCGCCCCCCACACACCCTCACTTACGTAAGTGGCCTACAACAACATCATTATGGCATTATTAGGTAGAGCACTAGCAGTGTGAGGCATAATAGTGTTAGTATCAAAGCACTCACTAATAGATTGGTAACTCACAAAATTGTCCTTTTTCTATTTAAAAATATTTGTTAGGAACTAACAAATACCAAAAATAAAACGCCCTCCACTAGGGGAATTATGTCACATCAAGGCTCGCTCATCCAATGGAAAATTATAAATAATATTTTTATAAATTAGAAAATTATTCTTGAATTTATGCAAAAATAGGAATATTCAACATTTTCCAGAAACTTTGGTTAAAGTTACAAAAGCTAAAAAAATAATTGAAATTCAACAGACACATCAAATCTCACTCATCCAATGGAAAATTATAAATAATATTTTTATAAATCAAAAAATTATTTTTGAATTTATGCAAAAA
>APFE031743253.1:81672-103302 GCA_000404065.3 Pinus taeda
ATTACAACATCTTTTCCATAGGATGGTGCGCCTCTCAACGCAATTAAAGTTAAATTATACATTAAATTCAGGCATGATCATATTTTAACTATTTAATTATGTTAAGAAAATGTGCATATTCTATACTTTCTAAAGTTTAATTCATTTCTCACGAGGTGTAGATGTTGCAAGGAATTCTGTTAAGGCACTCCATGGTGAAAAGGTCACTGGTTCGAAACCGCGTGGGAAAAAATTCACGCATGCTAAGGGTTGGTGCGGCCAAGGCCAATTGCAATCCTTGAGTGATTATAGCATCTTAGATGCCCTTAGTGATGGTTAATAAAGAAATAGGATAGGCATGTCAATCATCTCAAGACTCACATTATGTAATTAAAAAATTTACAAAAGAAAATTGAATTTAGAATTAATAAAAAACACATATTATTTCCCATTAAACCTAAATATACATATAAATTAGCCTGGATCCATCTTAACTTTAGATCAAGAATTAAGAGGGATCAAATATCTAGAGGTCTAAAAAATTCCTCAAATTATTCAGTCAAAAAAATATTTTCATCTCGAGAGATTTGATCCCTCTTGGTGTTTGATAGATTTGGAGTTAAGATGGATCTAGGCTCGTTATATATTTAGGTTTAATCCGTAAAAATATTAAGATGGATCTATGTTAGTTATATATATTTATGTTTAATGGGAAGAATATTTAATTTTTATTAATTATAGATTCCAATTTAGGTTTAAAAGGTAAGAATATCTGTTTTTTATTCATTTATGCATTCAAATTTAGGTTTAATAGGTAAGAATATTTGTTTTTTTATTAATTATAGAGTATAGGAAATATTCTTAGCAAATACATTGACTGAGATAAGCCACAAGAAGGGTTGAAAACTTTCACCAATATCTGTGTGGAGGTGGAGCTAGTCAAGTGTTTGCCAACAGTAATAAATATAAACCCAGATAATTGATCTCATATACAAGAAGTTGATTGCAATCAAATTCCATTTAAATGCAAATTTCCCATGAATATAGCCATTTCACACGTGATTTTAATAATAAGGTAGAAGAGAAGCTAAAGTAGAGTAATAATGGATAATAATGGCAGCAATAGAATAGGAGAAGACGCGTCACAAGGATGAACAACCAAGCTCCTCCTCAAGCAACTATAAGGCAGAAAGGGAAAGGGCACATGTCTCCAAAAAAGTAAGGGTCAATGCCTAGAGAGGGAACCTCTACTATTAATAATAATAGATCCCTGGATCCAAAAAGTAGCTTGAATATCTTGAAACATTTTCTAGAAAATAGGAAATCCTAACTACTAAAATGATGATGGAGACGGTCCCAAGCCCCACTAAGCCCTCTTCTCTTGTAGCACCAGAAGGGATGCTCCCTTAGAGTAAACCTCTATGGGGACTCAAGTGGAGGATATATATTCATAAGAAGAATAATTCCACTCCGCCAAGGCCATCAAAACTAGGGGTTCAAGGTTACCATCAAGATTTGAATATGAAAAATCAGATGCGAACAGGGAAAATGAAATGAATCATTCGCCGAGAAAAGTAGGGAGGAAGAAAAATTGATAGCTCCAGAATGAAAAATATTTAGAAAAAAAAAAAGGAAATGGGTACCCAAACAATAATCGATCCAACCAAAATGGTCAGTATAAACATCAATAAGAACATCCCTGGCCTCCATTCCAGAGGGAACAAATCACACAATAAATAATGAAATTCCTCTTTCGGAATTGCAAGCGGTTAGGCTTCGATAAATAGATGTCTAAATTTAAATCTATAATAAAAAGGAAATGTTGGCCATCCTCTTTCTCCATGAGACAAATATAAGGGAAGAAGAGACCCTTCAAACGTTTTCAAAATTTTGCAAGAATTCTGATCTTAGAGTGACTAGATCACATGGGGCTTCTAAGGGGCTATATATTTGGTCTATCCCTATTTTCAAGTTTATTGACTCACATTTGGTGCATCATTTATTGATGTTTCACTTGCTTCATCTCCCATAAAACAAGGAATTTATTGTTGTTAATGTATATGTGCATATTCACCCCCACCGTGGGTGCCAATGTAGTCTTCCAATTGACAAGACTGCTCTCGGCAACTTGGCTCTCCATGTGGGGGGTCATGCATCAACCGTAGCTTAGTTGTATACTCCATTAAATTCACTCATGCCTAGAGTCTTTACCATTAATGCAATCCAATACCATAGTGTTTGGTTTATGATCGTGTGTGATGATTATAAGGCCATTCAACCTCAGGGTGAATTGTGTTGGCCTAATGCTCCACCATCGAAACATAGTATTCATTCATCTGGATTCATGGAGAATCACAATATTCTTTAGTTTTCCGTTCGAGCCATGGTGTGGGATAATTGAAATGTTGATCCTCCTTGCAATTCTCTGGCAACTAGGATCAATGCCTACAATTGGGATTTTTCTCTCTTCATCTGCGTGGATGTTGGGGTTGGATGTCCATTAGTCCTGGGCCAACCCGTGACCTATAGAATTTATTCGGTTGCACAGAGGCTCCAATTTGGCACTAAGGCTTACCTTTCGGACTATTGTCAATTCGCTAATCAGTGGAGTTACTACATTGAAAGGCATGTAGGGAATTTGAAGCAATTACTTCAGGTTCTTAGCCTTGTCATGTTAGTGAAAAGAATAAGCTTTGTGTCACTACTTCTGGGAGGTCATAGAGTTTGTAAGAAGGTAGCTCATCTGTCACACTCAAGGCAGGGTATAGGCTTGAGGCTGCGGGGTGTTGAGGAAGGAGTTCTTGTTGTGTGTGATCATTTGATAGGGAAGGAGTACCTGTTGTGCATAGTCGAGGCTGAGGCATGTTGAGGAAGGATCCCTCACTGTGTCTGTTCAATGGGCCGAGGAGGGGTCCTTGTTATGCGTGTTTGTGGCTTGTGGCTTGTAGCTCATGGCTCATGGCTTATAGATTTTGACTCTTTGTAGCTCATTTATAGTCTCAAGTCTTCCAGTCTCATTTAAGTAAGTGGTCATCCCTTATGTGGCTTCCAGTTCCTTTACATAGGATAGTTTCATGTTAAGCACATTTAATACTAGTTTTGTGGCTCCAGGCCAAATTTCTGGTTTCTATGTATCATTCTACAAATCATTTTCACTCTTGCTTATGGTGTTGACAAACATTTTAGTCAAACTCAGTGTATGTAATATCAAGTCGTTAAAATGGTGGTTTTGGGTTGGTTTCTCTGCAGGGCGTCCCTTAAGACCATGTGGAATTGTTTTTACTTATTTTTATCAGTAATTAAATGTCAATCTTTACACATAGAAAATGTATATGTGCCTATTCAATAGACATAAAAGTTCAATTATCGAGTCTCTCTCCTAGACCTCAGAGGCTCCACTTGAAATCAATATTGTATTATGGCATGGGATTTTAATAAAACCTACCATCCTTGGGCAAAAAAGGGAGGATCCCATTTTCGATATTAGTTTCAAGCAATTTTAGAGGATCTCATTACTTAGATAGATCTAATAGTTATCAAGGTTGACAAATTTACATGGAATAATGGTAGACTTGGCCTAGGGAATATTGGAGCCCACCTAGGAAGACTTTTAGTTTCATGTTCCTTTTTATCTTAAGACTTGTATATCTCCTCTAATAATCTTTCCTAGGCGAGTTCAAATCATCGACCAAATTTTATTAAAGTATTACAAACAGTAGACTATGGGTTGTTTCCCTTCTGCTTCTCTCTTCTTTAGATCTAAAGGGAATATTTCTCGGATTTGGTAATGGAAACATGGAGTAGGTAGGAAATTGGTTTTCTAGTTACGTTTTGGGGAAAAAAGATCTAAAGTTAGTCATTAAGCACACAATAAAAAAAATCATGAAGAAAGGGGGCCAAAATAAACATACATAAATCAAATATGGTAGAATCTAAACGGAAAGTAGAATAGGGATCCATTGCAAAGGTGCTTCTACAATACAAGCATGCAAAATTCAAGTCCTTCCATCATGTGCTAAGATTATAAGAGGAAGAATGGTGCCTTAAGTCTTGCATCTTATGGCTGCTAACTAGCGATCACAACACTAAGTTCTGCCATAACCAAGCTAAGGAATTGGTTTGGAGGAATAATATTAAATTTGTTAGCATGGATGGATTGTAGATCAAGGACTTTAAGGGGATCCAAAGGGTAGTTTTCGATTACTTCAATTTTCTATACTTTTCCCAAACTATAACCAATTCAGAGATCATTTAGTACATGCTAGATAAAATCTGAAATTGTGCCTGAAGATGGCAATTTAGACCTGTTGTGAAGCATTACAAAAGAGGAAATCTAAAAAATGGCATTTTCTCAAAGCCTAAACAAAGCTCTAGTTCCATATGGGTTTTTATCCCACTTTTGTTAGGCATATTGCGATGTCATTAATTTTGATCTTATTTTTCTAGTGGATTACATCTTCAAGCATGATCGTATGGGAGGAGGGATTAATTCATCCTTTATTGGCTTGATTCCAAAAAAAGTCAATATGGCCTCATTCCCAAGATATAGACTAATCTCTTTATGCAATGTTTCATATAAGATTATTTCTAAAATTTTATCATAGCACATAAAACCTTTCCTTCCCAATATCATCTTTAAGAATGAAGGGGGATTCATGGGCCAAAGGCACATAATAGCTAATATCATCTTAGTCCAAGAAGCAATACATTTGAGCATTGTAGCAAGGATAAATTATGTTCATCAAACTTGATCTGGAAAATTCATTTGACCGTGTCACCTAGGACCTTTTATTAAAATTTATATCTCAATTTGGCTTTAATGGGAGATTTATAAAATGGATGTAGGTTTGTGTCTCCTCTCCTTTGATCTCCCCCTTGGTGAATGGCCACTCCTCAATCTTTTTTAAAGCCTCAATAGGGTTCCATTGAGGGTGCCCCTTCTCACCCTTCCTCTAAATCTTGATGGCATATTCATTAAGCAGGTGTCTTGAATATGAAAAAAGGAATGTCAAGCTTCCATGTATAAGATATGTCTTACGAATCAAGAGTATAAATCACTCTAAATTTACATATGATACCTTATTTTTCGGAGGAGCCTAATTAATTATTACAAAGTGTTTCAAGCGGATTCCAAATCAATATCTATTTGCTTCTAGAGGTCTTATTAGTCATAGAAAATCACAGATCTATTCTTGGAATATTCTCCCCTTTCTTCATAAACGTTTGGTTCTTATTCATTGGTTCCATCCTACAACCTCTTAGAAATATTTTTATTTTTAGGGTTTATGATCCATTTAAAATCCCATTCTTCACAATCATGGATAGGAATTATTGTGAAATTCAAGTCCAAACTACCACAATGGGGACTGATTTGGTTGAACTTAGTTGTGAATCAAGTTCTTATTAAAGTGGTATTATCAATATTTCCTTTTTACCAATTCATAGTTCTCCTACTGCTAACTAGGATTATTTGTTAACTAGTTAAAATTATGAGGAATGTTTTATGGGAGGGTGGTATGTAGAGCCACAAAATGTTTCATCTCATTAAAGTGGCTTGGGTATCTCTTACATGTCAATTTTTCTCCATGACACTTGATTAGTTTATGGGTCTACTTACCATCATGAACATGTTTTATTGAACTCACTTAGAAGTAAAACAACTAAAAATATCTTGAAGAAGATGAGAAATTTGGGAATAATAGTTGTCACACTTTGTCAAGTTTCGCCTATGCTGATTTTCCTAGCTTTTCCCATGCATTTGCTAGAATTAACTATGAGAGCACTATAGAGATACACTCTTTCTGCCACTATAAACTGTGTAGGTGAATTCAATAAAGTAAACATAAAAAGTACATTCTAGAAACATAGTTGTTCGAATGTTTCACAACTGAAAGCTTCTAGGTGATGACTATTCGAACTATAACCCTCAAATGATGCATCTTTATCCCTTTCCTCATGCAAAACTAATCTCTCAATTAGGGGATCTCACCCTCCTCTTTTGGATCTGAAACTTCTTCCTCTTGGCCTATAAAATTACTATAGGGTTAGAGGAGGTTAGAAATAAAAGAATATAAACTTATGCTACTAGTTTAAGATCGGAAATCTTGTCATCTAAGGAGGAGAATGAATACATTTGGGAGGAACCTCAAGACATCAAGGCGAAGGTTGTAAGGCTCCTATTTATCTTTGATTAATACAAATGAACACTTTCTCCCATTGATTTGTCTTATTATAATGATGAATGGTTTATAATTGTTTACAATGTTCATTAAGGAAAATTTAATTCCTAATATCCTTGATTTTTAAGTCAACTTTTGTTTCGATTATTATATCGAATATGATTTTGATCCTTTTATGGTTTATGGTTGCAGGCCTTGTGAAGAAGTGAGGAGTTGCATCAAGTCACAACAAGGGATCCTCATCGAGCATTTCATGAAATAGGTAAGAGGCTCATCCATTAGCTTTAATACTTACAATCCAAACAAGTCCAACTTAGGGAAAGAGTTAGTTCAATTGCCTTTCTTATTTCTAGTTTCCATCAAGGATATAGGGACATCACTCTTTTCTACAAGAGGGATTTGTCTGGAGTAAAAGATTGGCAACCATACTACGGAATGTCTCTATTCTCTTCCTTTTCCTTAGTTTTTCTCTCTGATCCTTCTGATTTATCTTGACCCGAGTCTTTCTGAACTAATGACCTTTCAGATCTGTGTGGTTGATTTCATGAATTTTTATTTTTTTCTTGGATTTATGATATTTGCGTTGTTTTGGTTCACCAAAAAAGTGTGATTTTGTTCTAATTTTTCCTTATAAACTGGGTGCGTGCGCTCTGGTTTGTATTGTTGACCTACGCAGGCCTTAGGAATATTTGAAAATTTGGCTTTTGCTTCAATCCAGACCTGAGTTTGATTCTATGGAAGTATCATTATATTTGTTTGGACTGTCCTATGTCTCTTCTAAACTTGTTTGGCTACTTTGTTAATACTTTTCGAGAATTAGGTCTCTTTGAAGAAACCAATTAAGGTTTTACCTCATTGGTTTGTCAATTGATCAAAGAAAGATAGGTTGTCCTTATACTTATGATATCCTTCTTTTGTTCTGTCAAAGACATAGATTAACCTTAAGTTTTTTGTTTATTTTTTATCAAACTCATATTGAATTTCAAATTATACACAAGTAAATTCCATCAAATTAAACACAAGTGCATACCTAGTTCTCCTGTCTGATGTCGATCCATGGTTGATGTTGCTCCCAACCCTTTTCTTTCATTACAAAGCTAATTGATTCCTCCCTACCTATTTTGGATAAACCTCTCTGGTTCCTAGACCTAGAGGAATTCAAGATTGAGACCTTCTTGCCCCCATGCCGAAAAATCCAAGAACAGTGCTCAGGTTTCCAAATTTTTAGTTAAAAATTGAGCCTGAGGCTCATCCCTCAATTTGTACCATTCCTCCTTCTTTGTAACCTTCATTTCTTTTCATCTCCTTTCATCCACTAGAAAAAGAACAATGAACCCCCCCACCGTTCTTCACCTTGTCACCTCCCTTTTATAAGAGAGGTTATCTCCTCTGCAAGAAATATCCTCACTTCCTCATCAAATCAATTCATTCAGTCTGTCACCTGAAATCATGATGTACGGTCTTTATAACTCTAACAATCATCCACCATTTGATTTTAATATACTTATAAGCTTTAATTGATCACCCTTTGGTGTTTCTAAATTATATATAACCATTAAATGATCGCCCTTTGGGATGTTTAAATTATTTATAACCATTAAATATATATGATTGATTTTATTCGATCCCCCAATTTCATTTTGAAATTATTTTATTAGTTATTGCTTTTAAATGGGTTTAATTAACCAAAATTTTCATTGAAATGATTTTATCATTTAGGTTTATTAATCAGTGGATTATTGAACAAGTTTACTAATTCAAAGTTTATTAATTGTAGTTTTAGCTTTAGTATATCCCTTAAATTTCATTATTGAATTTTATACTTAATATATTTGTTTCCTTCTTGACAGTTAGGTGTTTAATTAGTAATTTTAATAATTAATTAATTTATCCTATACTTAGACATTTTATATAGCTAATTAGTATATATATTAGTGTAATGCATGTGATATATGCATATGTAGCTATTATATGCATGATAATAATCATATTCCTCCCACAATTTGAGGTGGGTCATTACACAAACTGTGATTTGAATGTATCAATTTATGCCTAACTTATATAAAGGTGAAATAACATATACAATGTCAAACATGTTGGCTCCTAGTTGATAACTGAAGTGTATTTCTAAGTCAAATATAGTATATGAACAAGCATAACTTATTGTAATTTTCTTAGGCTATATAAGGTCATGGGAGTAATGAGGTGGCCTCTTTGGCATCCTTGTTTGATCTTTTTTTACTTCATATGACTGTTCACCGGTTGGAGTTTAGCATAATTTCTTGGTGCGTCTATGTTTTTTTTTTTCTCTAGATAATTGTATGTGTTTTATAGATAGATGATGATGAAGTATTATGTTGATATATTAGAAAAGTAACCACTTGTAGTTTCAATGCATGCATCTTGAGTGAGAATTAGGCATCATATTGCAATTGGGCTACAGAAATGGTTTTTGATATTATTTTTTCTTGAGATATCAGTAAACCTACTAACGTTTGAAACCCTTTCCCACCATTGTAGCATCATGCACAAAGGGGGAGTGTGGAGGATGCATAATGAAAAATTCCTCTACACTCTACAGTTCCTTGATTCCCTGCGGATCCATTGTGGTTTCAAGGTAAGGAAATATGACTCAATACCACTTTGGGTGTCACCTTGTATAAATTCAATACACTTTGTACATAGGTGTACCACTGACAATGGTATTTGAGCCTTATTTGTGTGAAGGTGTGGAGAAAGGTGCTTTAATTGTGTGGAGGAAGCTTCCTCTGCACTCCACACAATGTAGTCATTATTCACTTTATATGGCCCTTGTCTCCATGATTAACTTGCCTATTGGTCTATCACCCTCCTCATTATATTCCTCTTGGAATCAATAACATTTTGTTGGAATACATCTAGTATTATTCTAATTTATGCTTTTCTAGAAAATATGAAATGTGCTCCTTCAGAATCCTCATTATAGTCCTCTTGGAGTCAATAACATTTTTTCATAATACATCTTGTATTATTCTAATTTGTGATTCTCTAGAAAATGTGAAATGTGCTCCTTCACTCGTTTAGCCAAGTTTTTTGTATCTCATGGATTCTCGTAGCAAGTATAATTTAGTAAAGTTTATGATGTCGTTAACCTTGAATAGCTCTATATGTTTTGAACGATTAAACCATGACATCAACACTTAGCTTAAAAAAACACACACATGAGCCCAAGTTGTAATAATGGTAATGCAAATTAATTGAAATAGTGGTGCCAACATAAAGCATGTACAATCAATATCTCTCAATTACAACATCGAAAAATCATATGAATTGTTTGTTTATTATGTTAAGTTTCGACCAAAAAAGTTGGCTATCGAAATCAAAAATTGGAGCCATAGTCCAATCTCATTTCATGCTCTAAAATACATTATGAGTGAACTGACATGGATGGGCCAAATTTCTCAACCACAGTGCGTCGTAAAAGTTGCTTACATCATCTCATTGTTAGCCAGTTCATCACCGATATGATTTTGTATGTAATCACTCTAAAACCCTCCCCGATAAAAGCTATTTTGGTCTTACTTTTATAATTTAAGACAATAACTGAGAGACCCAACAATAAAGATCAAAGATAAGACTATATTATTTTATCTTTCTCCCCAACAAAGTTGTCAAGTCTGGTGTGCGAAAGTAAAGAAAAATGGTCCTCAAAGCTTGTTCACACCTATCATGCTTGCATCATAACTCATCATTATAACTCGTTAGACCTTTTAGAACAATTTTAAAAATATATATATAAACATCTAATCCAAGTCAACATGTCTCATATTCCCCCACGTTTAAAGATCATGGTGCAGAGAGATCACACATTTTCATACAATTCAAGTTACAATGATGGGGAGTGCGAAGAAGTGTAGAGAAGCACGTTTGCAACTCCACACGAGAAATGGGATCTTCTGCCGATCATGAATGACAATATATTTCCATTCATATTGGAGACGATTTATCAAATTCAAACAATAAGTAGGAAGAATATCACAATATTTTTTCCTTTAATAATTCAATGAGAGAGCATCGTAAGGGTGCTAAATGCATTGTTCCCTTTTCAACAATATTGTGATTTACCATATTTTTCAAAGGTTGATAGATTCATGTGGCAATGTGGACGTGCAGCGGAATCATAATGAAAGCTTCCTCTGCACCTTCTCATTTCTCACGATGGTTGTAGATTTTTTATTTTAATTTTAATAATGCTTTTCCACCATTATCTACCATCACTTGCACCTTCATACTCCACACAATGAAAAATTCCTTTGTATATCTGTTGATCCCCCCCCCACACACCCCCTCACTTACGTAAGTGACCTACAACACCATCAATTCTAGCATCATTAGGTAGAGCACTAGCAGCGTGAGGCATAATAGTGCTAGTATCAAAGCACTCACTAATGGATTGGTAACTCACAAATTAGCCTTTTTTATTTAAAAAATATATGTTAGGAACTAACAAATACAAAAAATAAAACACCTTCCATGAGGGGAATTATATCACATGAAGGCTTGGTCATCCAATGGAAAATTAGAAATGATATTTTTATAAATTAGAAAATTATTTTTGAATTTATGCAAAATAGGAATATTCAACATTTTACAGAAGCTTTGGTTAAAGTTACAAAATCTAAAAAAAATAATTGAAATTCAACAGACACATCAAAGCTCGCTCATCCAATGAAAATTATAAATAATATTTTTATAAATCAAAAATTTATTTTTGAATTTACGCAAAAATAGGAATATTCAACATTTTCTAGAAAACTTTGGTTAAAGTTTTTTTTTTTTTATCAAGTAAGAGTAGGACCTTCTATTAAACTTAGTCAAATATACATAATTTACAAGGAGCCACACCCGATATGTGAGAGTTCAACAGTCAGCCGGGCAGGCAAAACCAAACCAATCACCCAAAACTGAGAGAAACCTAAATCGAAAATCCAGAGAGAACCGCCAAACAAAGCACAAGGTCTACTAGCAGCGTTGTTGGGCACCAAATGAGCCTAGAAAACCTTGGAGGGCAAGTCCATAACTTGTTGTGGATCCACAAGAGGTCCCACCACAAGCCAAACTGAAAACAAACAAATGGACCCAAAGGAAGTTGAAAGAATAATACTCTAAACATATTTCAGGTCTGCCCAAAACACACAAATTATCGCCACCATTGAACCACTGCTTAATATCCAACAGTCATCATGGATATCAGAAGGACGAGAAGCACGAGAGTTAACTGCCCGATGATGGCAGTTTTCTCTCTCCTTGTTACACTATGTGTCGCTCAAAGAGTGGAATCAGACCCGAACACAGAAGAACCAGAAACCATTTATACCCCACCCGATATATTGCTTGTGCTGTTGGATTGGTTGACTCACAGAAAAAGAAAACATGTTCTTTTGCCACATGTTGTCCCTTAATTCCTTCCAATGAACAATACTTGGACCAATCCCGTTCACCTGGATTCTCTGTCAACCACCACCTAAGCCAAATGATGAGGGCTACCCCATCATGTGGAGCTTTCTGAGTCAAACCCTTCATCATTCAATCAAAGAGATTCTAGACCTTGGAAAATAACTGAACCATGGCGGGTTAGACTATGTGGAGTTCTCCAACCTCCCGCTGGTCTTTAGGGTCCCTTTAATCTAACTTGTTAGTCCATAGTTCCATATCCTGGATAGCCTGAGAAAGACAATCCTCCTATAATTTTCTTGCTAGAAGCGAATCCCAAGCATACCTAGAATCCCTGTCCCTATTTGTAACTCCTTTATTTGCTAAACGATCTGCTAACATATTAGCCTTCCTTTTCACATGAGAAAATCTAACAGTTTTGAGGGTTCATAGGCGAGAATAGATGTGGTAAAAAACCTACAAGAGCTTCCAGTGCTTTAACACTTTATCTAGAGAGGTTCTATTGCTAATCTTCTTAGCTGCTCTAATAATTAATTCCGAATCCACATTAATTATAACATTGTGTGAACTTGAATTCACAAGGATTTCCAAGCATTTCTCTAATACCATGAGCTCAGCAATGTTGTTTGTGGCCTTCCCGAAGTGGCCATGGAAGATTATATTTATTTGTCCCTGATCGTCTCTTATGGCACCCCCAAAGCCCGCTAATCCTGGGTTTTCCTTAGCTACTCCATCAATATTGACCTTTAAGAAACCATAAGGAGGAGGCTTCCAGATGGTAGCACACTTGTTTATAAGGCTCACTGCCTTCATTATTCCCAGAGGATTGATAGACTGGAGACACAAGTGAAGTAAAATTCTATCCTCATGGGGCAGGGGAGGATCTTTAGGAAGGGTCCTCAACAAGATTCTTACTGTGTCTTTGAGCTACCTTAGAATTTTCTCAATTATGTGTTGGGGCTTGTGTGTTTTTTTTTTAAGATTCAATTGTTGCTTCATTTGCACACATTCTAGATGACAAAACCTGGAACCAGAATCCAGGCTTTATTAACTAACTCATTCCTTGAGAAGTTCTTCTCTAGTTCTTTAGAGTATTAGATATGCTGAGGCTATCCTTGTTAGTTTGTCCAAAAACAGTAACCTTCTAGTCCCACACCTTTGATGTGAAAGGACAGAGGTTGAGAAGGTGTCCAATTGTCTCATCATGAGCGCCACAAAGGTAACACCTGGAAGGACCAATGAAGCCTTTTTTGAGGAGATTCTCCCAAGTTAAGATCTCCCTTTGATACACTAGCCAGATGAATAACTTTTTTTTCATCCAATGCAAAATTTGCCAAGGTTTCTTCCAAGTCCGATCAAGATTCTAAAGTTAAATCCTATGACTTCCTATTTGGCCTCTTTAAAGTTAAAGTTTCCTTCAGTGTTCTTTCCCCATATTAATTGATCTGTTGAGGAAGAAACAAGAATCCTTCTATGCTCTAGCTCCTGGGTGAGGCCTTTTGCCTTGGTTTTCAGCTGGTTTTCATCACAGTATCTTAGATCCTTCCACTCCCTCCATTTTCCACTATTCATTCCCTGATCCCAGAAGTATTTTACCATAACCATACCTTTGCTATCTGTGTCACTTTTGATATCTACAAATTCATCCCTATAAAGGTTGGGTTCCTGTTTCCAGTTATCCTCACAAAATCGAGCAATATCCCTTGCTCAAATTTTCCAAAAATAATGGTGCTGGACAATGTTTTTATTATCCCAGGAAAGGCTCCAAATATGTGAGCCCCTGATTTGCCCTAACATTCTAATATGATCCTTCTCCTACCAGTACTTGGCATACTTTTGTTTCCAAAGCTTAGCCTAGAGGGCATTCGGTTCCTTAATCCATCTCCACCAGAGCTTGGCTCCCGAGACTCTACTGAGGTTCTCAAGATCATGAAGCCCCAATCCACCATGGTTCTTGGGATTGCAAAGCTTATCCCAGGCTACTAAAGCCCACTTCTTTTTCTCTTCCCCTCTACCCCACAGAAAGTCTCGTTGTACGTTTCGTATTTGTTGCTTAATACGTTAAGGAGTAGGAAGAGCTGAAAACATAAAAATGGGAATGGCCTACAAGACCACATATGTGAGCACAAGACATCCCGCCAGATTTAGTGATCTGCATGTCCATTTTCTGATCTTGTCCTTAAGCTTATTTAAAATTGGTTCCTACATTTTCTTGCTTAGCGATTTGTCAGTAAGAGGAATGCCAAGATATTTGGAAGGTAGGTGTTCTCTTTGAAATCCAAGAATTTTGGTAATGTTTCTCTGAATAGCAATATTAGTGTTAAAGAAAAAAACTTTGGACTTGTTAAGGCTTACCTTAGTGCCTGCTACGATAGCAAAGTGATTTAAGATGCTTTTGATTCATCTGGCCTCACTGACTGTAGGTATGCCCTACAACAATGTGTCATCTACAAATTGTTGATGAGTGTTTGCCTCTCCATCTGCGGTGAGTTTGATACCCTGAATTCTTCCTTCAGAATTTGCCATTTTAATCACTCTACCTAGCCCTTCCATCATGAGGACGGGGAGGAACGGTGAAAGCAAATCTCCTTATCTTACCCCTCTGGAGGGAGTGAAGGTCCTTGATGGAGCTCCATTAAGTAGTATGGGAAAACTAGTTGAGGTGACTAATGCCATGACCCATCTTATCCAATTCTGATCAAAAGCATAGGCTCTTAGGTTTGCTCTTATGTAAGCCTAGCTCAATTTGTCATAGGCTTTCGCGAGGTCCAATTGAATGATCATACTAGCTTGTTTGTTGCTTTTGAGAGAGTGTACCACCTCATGAGCTTGGATGATATTGTTGAGGATCTGTCTTCCCTCCACATAGCCTGTTTTCTCCTCCGATATGAGAGAGGGTAGAAGTGGTTTGAGTCGATTGGCTATGACTGCGGAGATAATTTTATACACCACATTACATAAGGCTATGGGCCGAAAACCATCCGCAGTCATGGCATTTTCCTGTTGGTTAAAGTTAAAGAAGCTCAAAAAAATAATTGAAATTCAATGGAATTTGACAATGACGTGAGTGTTATAGTCTTTGGTGAGGCAGGGACTAATAGTCAAATACATTTTATTAAGAAATGAATAATATCCATCCTATTGTGATATTAATATAAATTAATTTAATATAATGCTTGAAAATATGTATAAAAAATATGTAATTTCATCATATATATATATATATTGTAATTTTTTTTATTTATTTTTATGTAATTAGACTGAGTTAAAATGTTTACATGACATTATGTTACAACATATCTTCCATAGGATGGCGCACCTCTCAACACAATTAAAGTTAAACTATACATTAAATTGAGGCATGCTCATATTTTAACTATTTAATTATGTTAAGAAAATGTGCATATTCTATAGTTTCTAAAGTTGAATTCATAATTTCTCACAAGGCGTAGATGTTTCAAGGAATTATGTTAAGGCAATCCATGGTGAAAAGGTCACTCGTTCGAAACCGTGTGGGAAAAAATCCACCCATGCTAAGGGTTAGTGCGGCCAAGGCCGATTCCAATCCTTGAGTGATTCTAACAACTCAGATGCCCTTAGTCATGGTTACTCAAGCCACATGATAGGCATGTCAATCATCTCAAGACTCACATTACGTAATAAAAAAATTACATAAAAAATTGAAATTAGAAGTAATAAAAGACACATATTCTTACCCATTAAACCTAAATATACATATAAATTAGATTATATCCATCCGAACTTGAGATCAAGCATTGAGATGTATCAAATATCTGGAGGTCTAAATGATTCCTCAATTTTTTCACTCAAAAAAATATTTTCATCTCGAGAAGTTTGATCTCTCTTAGTGTTTGATAGATTTGGAGTTAAGATGGATCTAGGCTAGTTATATATATTTAGGTTTAATCCGTAAATATATTAAGATGGATCTAGGTTGGTTATATATATTTAGGTTTAATAGGTAAGAATATTTCATTTTTATTAATTATATATCCCAATTTAGGTTTAAAAAGTAAGAATATTTGTTTTTTATTCATTTATATATTCAAATTTACGTTTAATAGGTAAGAATATTTGTTTTTTTATCAATTATAGATTCAAATTTAGAAAGTATAGAATATGCAATTTTTTTAACACTAGCCTAGATTCAACTTAACTCTTAACCTATCAAGATCTAAGAGGGATCAAATCTTCCGAGGTGCAAAAATTTCCTCAAGTTTTGTACTCAAAATGAGGTTTGCACCTCTAGAGATTTGATCCCTCTAGCTACTTATAAATTTGGAGTTAAGATGATCTAGACTAATTTCATTGAGAGGTGTTTTACAACATAGTATGAGGGATATGTTGTCATGTAATGTTACATTTAAAAATAATAAAATAACACTTACAATAACAAATTAGAAAAAAAAAGTAATAACTCAATGTCACTCACAAATATTTCAATTCCCACCTTCTTTTACATCCACTTTATATAAATATAAAGTAATTGAAAGTAAAAGGAAAAAAATATTATTTACTTTGTAATATTAAAGAGATATGTAATTCTTTCACTATTTAATATGAAGTTTGCAAAGGCCTATGTAAAAACAATATAATTGATATTACATGACATGTAATCCATTTTATGTTTAGTTTGCATATAATAGTTAAAATAAAAATATACTAATAACAAAAAAATAAAATAAAAAATATTTAATGTTCATATTAAATAACATAGTTTTATATCAAGTTTATATAAATAAAAACAAAGTAATTTAAATTAAAAAATGTATGTTTTCACACTTTATTATAAGGAATATGTATAATTTATTGCAAATTAATATATAACATTTATAAAATATTTGTGGTTATTAATCGGTTTAATGAAAATTATGTATGTCACATGCACACACTCAGGCCCATCCTTGAGGAATTTTTAATGATAAAAAGGAATTTTGATCACATCACATGTCAACGTAGTTATAGGGAGAGAAACACAATATCTCATGATCTTTCTAAGGCGGGCACACAACAAGCTTGGGGCAGATGACAAATCACAGAGCGGGATGAACATTATGAGTATTACCACAAACCATTTATAGATGGTATCGAGAATGATGGAGCTCATTGAACATTATGAGTATTTTGTCTCTATATATTTGGTTGTTTAAAAAGCCATAAAAATAAGCAATTTTGATGTTTTTGGTATTCTGCTATGACTAGATCATATACTTTTAGGCTCATAGACTTCTGGTGTGAATATTTATGTGGCAGTCCTTTTGATATGTTTTTTTAGCATCTTGAGCATGTATTTTTAATATTCTTAATGTAAATTATGATTTTTACTTGGGAGAAAAAACATTTAAAAAGGATTAATAATTATTGAATTATTGAATTAAGTCTTTTGTGATCCATATCAGTTTTGAAGATAATTTTTTCGGCAATAATCACATCAAAATTCATTTGTCGACGTGTTTCAAACCAGCGATTGTGGTTCATCGTCAGGACAACATGAAGGAACAGAGCATGGAATTGAGATAAATAGAGAGACTAACCATTCAAATGTCTAAAAAGAAACAACTAGAAAAAAACAACTATATTTGACTAACAGAAATGTTTCCATTTGACTAGACTAGAAATAACTACATTTAAATGGATAAATAATTATTAATTAATCAATTAATTAGTTAAATCTTTAATAAAATATATAAAATTATTAATATATTAAGGTAACGAACTAATTATATATTTTATTATGTATTACATTAGGTTTATTATAAGTACAGAGTTTTATTATATAAGAAACTAATAGACCAAACATAAATATTATAATTCATTTTATTATATATTTATGAATTAGTTTATTTATAAAACTTAAATAAACGTGTTTATAATTAAAATAAATAAATTATGAATAAATAAAAGCGAGGATACTATAAATACTATAATTTTTAGTTAAGTATATATATTATTTAACCCTTTGTTTATATAATGAACTAAACAAATATGCTAATAAATACCTAAAGACCTTCTTTACTATGTCTTCGTGAAAATTTATTATAATTACTATGTATTTTCTTTTTATCTATTAAATTTTTTAAACTTAAATTATTATTATTATTATTATTATTTTATAATAGAATTAAGAATAACAAAAAAGAGAAAAAGTCACTAAAATAGAAAAGAAAACAATGAGGAAACCAAAATAATTCAAGGGACGAGAGGATGAAATCAAAATAAAAGGAAAGAAAAATAGAGGGGTCTTAAGAAAAAGGACGGGAATTCAACAACTGCTGATTTTCCATCCATCGTCTCTGTTGAGATTACTTGGCCTCCTTTCAATTTCAGTGGCCTCCCTGAACTTCCGATGATGAAAATGAGCAATCCTAGCAATGACCCGAACCTCCTCAATGCAAATATGATGCTTGGTCTTTTACGCGTGCTCTACCACGGCTGACGACCGAGTTATCATATGCTTGGTATCTATTTCATGCTCATGAATCCTCTGATTGATAGAGTGCCCAGTTTCACCAGCGTAGGGAGTCCCACAAGAACAAGGAATAACATAAACACCTTTCATATCCTTGGGGTCAACAGGGTATTTCAAAGATCTTAAGGAGATCTGAATGGTGCTAAGGGGTCTAAAGGTCGATGGAACATTGTGCTTCCTTAGGATTCTTGCAATATTGTTAGTGGTCCTCTGGATGAAAGGGAGATGCACCGCTGAGACATGATCTATAGGGTCCTTCTTAACCTTGGGACCTCTGCTTGCTTTTAGGAAAGCTTTAAGTTCTTGGTGCCTACTATATCCACCATTAACAAAATAATTAAGGAGATGGGCTTTCTCATTATAAATGTGGTTTTCATCAAAGAATCTCAACTCACGAGTAGCTAGCATGTTGAGGACACCCAACTTATGAGCTGGGAAATGATGGGACTTGGCATGAAGATACTATAAATAAATTCTCTCCAGAGAGAATTTTTATTCCATTAATAAGTTCTTTAACAATAATTGTAATTCATTCATTTTTTTAATATGGAATTCAAATATAACATTTTAAATATTAATAACAATAATTTATATATATATATTATATATATATATATATATATATATTATATATATATATAATATTATTTATATATATACTATATTATATATGATATATAATTCATTAGGAGATTTTGTAATCATTATCTTTTATATAGAGTACATATAAATTATATATGTGTTGTGGGGAATAAATAAGCATGTAATATTTAAAAAGTATTTATAACAAAAATAATATTATATATATAGAGTGATTTTATGGATATATATTTTGTACTTTCAAATATAATGGGGACAATTATTAACATTTTAATGTGTAGTGTGTGAATAATCCATAAATATTTCAATGTATACTATCTATATATTATACAATTACAAAACAAAATAAACATATATATTTTACTAGGTAATACTATATATATATATATATAGTATATATAATAATATATATAATGATGTGGTGGTTAGCATCCACTAAGACCAAACTTTGGACTATCGAACCTAAAGAAACGAATTATTTAGTTTGATTTAAGATTTTATTCTTATGCTAAAAAATCTTGGAGAGAAATCTCCCGATCTCACTATAATTTTGACATTGTAAAAGGCTATGAATGTCAGTATTGAGACAAAGATTATGAAATTGAGATCTAATGTGGTTGTACGCGGGGCATTCTAAGAGGAAGTGATTTTCATCATCGATGTTCATATTCTCATAGAGATGGCAGATCCTTTCCATCCATGGTGTTTTAGGAACTGCCTAATGACCCGTTTCACTATGGATCTCATGAGAGTTTGTTCTAATCTTGGATATATTAATATTATTCTTTGAGCTAGTTAAAACATAGAGATAGTTTTGATCTCCTAGGGTGGGGTTCATGACCTCCTTATAATATCTTAATTTTCTTTTGGCTACTAAATCTTTCTCACACCACATTTTTCTTTGAACTTTGAAGTAACAATATTTTTAATGTTATTAATGTTTTGCAATGCAACATTCTCATTGATCTCCCAATGGTTTAACCAGGCCTTGGTGTCCTTATACCAAACTTGTTTGAGCCTTAGGTGGTTTTGGCTGGAATTTAAAGCTAGCTTAGGAAGTCTATGGTCTCCTATGTTATTGAGTTTTTGCTTCTACAATAGAATCCTAGTCATAGCTAGGCTCTTAATAGGGGAAAGACTCTCTTCTATAAGGAGAATAGGATAGGGTGTATTTGTTTTAATTTTGAGGTTATACGTTATAAAACGCTTCTGGATTTTCTCAATCTTTCTCCAGGATTCTCTAGAGATGCTGCAACCGCAAACCTCACATCCATATAAGATAACAAGAGTGACTGAAGTTTCAAATATGAATTTCTTTCTATCCCACATTACGAGGTTTATTGTTTTACAATTATTTTCAAGACCGAAATAAGCTTTCCAACCTCCATTAATCCTTTTCTCAATGCTATAGTTCCAGTTGAGCTTGTGATGAATATCAATTTGTAGGTACATGCAATAAAACACTTCCTCCAAGTTACTACTGTCATACATAAAATTAGCGTAAGTGTCCTTCTTGGATTTGATAATCATAACTTTTGTTTTGTCAGTGTTAATAGGAATACACATGGTAGAGAAGAAATCCTTAAGAAGTCTAACTTGCTTATCCAGATCAGATGGGCACCTTGCAAGAAGAACAATATTGTCAGCATAGAGAAGAAGGATGGTGACTATCCCAACTAAGATCGTGCTAGCACGGCCTGCTTCCTCTAAAGAACCTTCTAGCTTGTCAATGTAAATGCCAAATAGGGTAGGGGAGAGGGCGCAACCTTGTTTAACTCTGATATTACTTTTACTATTTCAACCACCCCTCATTGCTCTTTAACTTGGCAATTACATTCTCATATAACCTTATAGCAACAACTCGCAACTCGAAAAGGAACCTTTAGCTCTTCTACTTTATTCCATAGATTGTTTCTAGGAGCTGTATCAAAAGCCTTTCTAAAGTGAACAAAGCAACAAAAGAGATTAGATTTATCATTGCAGCATTCCTCCACAATGTTCCTAAGCATAATGAGGTGGTTCGTTGTTGAATGCTGCCTTCTAAAACCCGGTTTTCCTTTAGCCCGCTTACCTTCACTTTCAAGCCATATGCTCAACTTCTTTTTCAAAGTAATACCATATAACTTGGCTAATAGAGGGTTGATCATAATTGTTTGATAATTAGAGGGGTTATTTGTATCCCCACCCTTAAAAATAGGAATAATGAGGGTTTGAGTCCATGGTTTAGGGAACCCTTGCTTGAACGCTTTATTGAAAATCTTGTGGATGTGGAGGATGAGGATAGGACCTCCAAATTTTCATATTTCCACCTGGTAACCTTCAATGTCCTTAGCTTTCCCATTTGCCAGGCGCTTAACCCCAAAATCAATGTCTTCTAATCAGAAAACTTCTTATGTTGTGAGCATGGTTTCAAAGTTATCCATGACATTTGGAGATTCATAAAGCTTTTTAAGATAGGAATTCCAAATGTGTAAAGCAATTTTATTATTATCTTTAGTTTTCCTAGTTAGAATCTACCTCCAGAATTTATTAAGAGCTACATTAGAGAGGTGTAAGAGATCCTCTTCTCTTTTATGAATATACTGTCTTGTTTTCTTTTTAGTTAGGCTTTGTATATTTTTATCCTGCCAATTTTAAGAGATTCATCAACAACTTCCTTAATTTCTCTCCTTGCACTTTTACAATCTTTGTAAGGAAGAGTTTTTATTTCCTTTTCATTCATTCATTTGACATGTAACACACACACACACACACACATATATATAGAGGGAGAGAGATCTCATTTTCTATTAAATATATATTTTTTGGGGTTTATAATTCATTAATTTTTCATTCATATAACATGTATATGCTTTCTTCTTTTAAATATGACTAGACATGTATTAACATTTTCATATGTATCACTTAAAATGTTTCAATGTTAACTATGTATATATTATAGAAAACAAA